>JAGDFM010000253.1:34287-57159 GCA_019155715.1 Phytophthora pseudosyringae | reverse complement strand
CCTCTTGCTAGTCATAATAATAACAACATATCCAAACAGCAGCTTCTAACTATGCGTACATGTCGAGATATCGGCAAAAGTATACCCGATAATTGGGGGTCCTAATGATTTGGCGCGCACTGTAGGAGGTTTCAATAGAACGCTTTCTAAGTTCGCGAGTTTCTGGTCAAAGACTGGATAATTTACTGGGACCAACTCTCACCTGCCGGGACACCATGCACTTTGTTAAAGATTGGCAACCCAAGGAACTGATGGCTGTTCTCTGAAGAGACAAATCTTTTTCGGGGGAGCGTGCACATCGTGAAAACGACAATCTCTCGGGAAAGAGCAGCTTTCCCAGCGTGAAAGCGATTCATTTACCGATTTACGTAGTCTATTTCGAGTCCACATATAAGACATAGTCAAACTGCTACAGCGTGGCGCAAATCTCGAGTCCACATATAAGACATAGTCAAATGCTACAGCGTGGCGCAAATCTCGAGTCCACATATAAGGCATAGTCAAACTGCTACAGCGTGGCGCAAATCTCGAGCTGATCGAAGACTTGTACAAAGAGGTGTTCCACATGTGCATTGCGCCACAGTGCAATCAACCCGCTGCGCGACCAAAAAGGGGAATGGGACCGGCAGTCGCAGCACAGATTAATCCAAATGAAGGTCAAGGAAAATAGGCGCTTAAATACCGAGCGAATAAGAAACGCCGCCTGAGCTTACAAACCTCTATTGCTGATCTGGGGGGAGAAGCCGATGCAAGCGAAAACTAGTTAGCATAGACTCGGATGGAATTGATGAAAAACAAGTTGTCCGTGAGCGCGAACTTAAAGACGTTCGCGAATACAAACTTTAGGTAATCGGGAAAATCCTATTATTCATGCAGTTGCATTGCTTCCATTGATAGATTGTTCTTCGCACGAAAAACAGTACTTATTCCCGAATTGCACAGTCTTTCCCAGGAGATTTGGTCACCCATGTGGTTCAGCGTGGTCTCGCGAGAATCTATCGATCCACGCCAAAGATGCCATCTTTGCCAAGGTGCCAACCAACTCCCAAAGTGACCTAATGTAGCAAATCCTTAGATTTGTTTTTCACAAAGATTAGCCAAAAATCAGAGCCAGCGGAGGCTTATCGTTTGTCAAATAATTGGCTGAACCGATTTTAGGCGACTTTTAGCTGCTTCTGCGCGACGACGCCGGTGTGAGCGAGAGACGGCACCGGCGTGAACGTGAACAAGGGCTGCTGCGCAGCAGCGGCGATGACGGCGTGACCTAATCTTTAGGTCGTTTCTAAGAAGAGTGGCCGTCGAAATCGCCATAAAAAATGTCGAATCATATGCGTAAAATAATTCTATTGATTTGCTATACATGTATTGAGACCCCATACAGTATTGCACTTTGCTATTTGCTGAAGACAGACAGGTTATGGCCCATACAGTATTCCACTTTGCAATTTGCTGAAGCCAGGTGAGGAGCAGGTTATGGCCCATTTGTCTTGGGTTGGGAAACCCAATCTTATACGAGCTGGTTAAACTAACTGTAAACCGACAAGCACAACGAGAGTGCCTAAAACCACAATCTGGGATCACTTAACGTTTGCATGTGAAGGAATACAGGCGGGTTGGCAAGCCGAAACGACATGTCATTTAAGATCGTGTGCGGACTCGCTCGACCCTACAGTGTGGAGTTAAGCCCGACAGGGAAGGTTTTGATAGGTATAGGTTTGATAGGTTTCCTGTCGACTCATCGTTTCATATTGTGGTAATAGACGTACATGTAGTCTCTGTCCAACCACAACGTTGCTGACGCGCAGTTTCAGTTTCGGGAGCACCTTCCACAGTAATCTAATGCACCCAGTTCAGACTCGATTGGTTGCAGGCACGAGGACACTGGTGTCTAACCTTTACTGGTGTGACACCAGTAAAGGTTAGAGGTGCAAAGATGCATGGATAAAATACGGCAGGAGTTTTGCTTACGTACCTGAAACTTGTCAGGTCACAACCATGAGCGTCAGCGTCAAGCACTAATCTTAGGCAGAACTCACACACCCACCATGAAAAATGTTGTCTCTAAACTGGGATGAATAGCAACCATGCGTATGCCTATTCTTACGTCCATCAAGCTCATGACCCCAGCTGAAAACACTTTCCATCAAGTTGCCAAACCAAGCGCGAAATGTCCGAAAATGCCGCCCCAGAAGCTCTCACAGAGCCAGCACCGCAAGTCGAAGAAGCCGAGACCTTTGAGCACGCGAGCGAGAAGAACACCACCTACTTCCACGGTATCAACCTCCGGACGCAACCGGTGCTGACAAAGCGAGGCAGGAAGACCGGCAAAATTGTATCCCGGGTTTTTGTCATCTTAGAAGGTGCGGCGTTTAATGCGATAAGCACTCTGGTGTAGGTAGTCTAAAGCACTCATCCACTTGCTGCGCAGGATACCTCTTTTACTTCCAGCACCCGGCAGCAACGGCGCCGTGTGGGGTTCTAGCGCTGCAAAATGCTGAGTACTTTGTGCATTCGTACGCGTCGTCGGCACTGCTGGGGAATTTCTGCATGGAGCTACGATCACCTTTGAGAGTCTGGGGTGCGTCCACGATTGGTGTTCCCTTTCAGCGCTATCTGTACCGTTCGGTGTTTCTGATACCTTTTTGTGTCGGTCCTTGTCCAGGCACTCTCATTCTCCATTTTCACGGGTACACACCCATGGCAGTTCACGAGATCAAGCAGATGATGAACGCTGCCGGAGCGCATCCACGTCGCAACCAATTTGACAAGAACGGCATTGAGATCGAGAACAGTCGTCGCAGCACCAGACAGCGAAGGCCTTCCCGGTTGATCACACTGTCAAACATTTCCAATCTCATCCCGCAGTGGGCTCGTCGAAGCGGAGGCAGACGCGATAGCATCAATGGCCGCGACGAAGAAGACAGTGTGCTGATGCTGGAGAGCGAGACGGAGTATGACGCTGGTGTCGACACTAGCACCTCCACCAACGCTGGAAGTAACACGGTCGTCTGTCGAGTCACGACGGGGTCACGAATGAGTCTTCTCAAAGTGAACTTGCGGGGCACGAGCACGGGCAGCGAAACAGGCGATGGAAACAGAGGTGCCGAGCGTCCTAGCAGTCCTCAAGTCCTGCAGCTCTATCAAAACACCAGGTTATCCTTTACCCAACGAGGTCAACCACGCCGCCACTTCAGCTTGGATGAACAAGAAGAACTTGTTGCCGAGCAGGATATCAACCCCGAACATTGTCACGAACTGTGTGTGAATGGATTCGTGGAGAATGCTGGTCGTAGACTCTTCCACTTCATCTGGCCATGGGAAGGTCTCCAGCACCTCCGCCCAACGCACAGACAGAATGACGCAGCACTACGCTTCTCGGTCGTGGTGCAGAGTGCTAACCAGAGATCCCAAGGTCCGCGTGTTCGCTTTGTGTCGGCTTTTGAGTCGCCCCGACAACTTGATCCTGCCACCATGGTCATGATGCGGCAATGGGTTTTGCCACAGCAGCAACAACAAACACTGGCGATTTGTGCGGCCGAAGTGCAATCTGTTGGGGCTCCCAGCACCCCCGTAGCTGCTATTGAGCGGTCTGTCAGTACCAGTGGCAACAGCGTGCGAAGAAACAGCATCAATGTCGCGAGTCTGCAGGTGGCATTGGCTCGCCTGCCAAATAGTGAGACCCAAACTCCCGCGGCAGTAGCTCCATTGATGTCGGACGATTCAAAGGCGGCACGAAGTGTTTCGCTGAAGGTAATTCCACCCATGACGGCCTCCACAGGTGCTAAGAGCGCCAGCCCTTCAAAGCTTACCACTCCTGCGAATAGTCCTCCCAAATCTGGTAGTCGGTTGCCTTCTCCAACGTCACTCATGTCCAAGGCTAAGGCCATTGCACACCGTGCAGCTTCTCCAGTGACGCCACCAGCTCCAGCAGCACCTACCGCTGCAAAGACTGCTAGTCCACCGTCACCAGTTAAAAGGGGGCCAGCTCCAGCTGCATCCGTCCCAGTCGTCACGGACATCCGCGTCGTACAGGCAGTGAGCATTGCAGAAAGCTACAGTGGTGGGTATATGCTGCGCCAGTACGAGCCGCTCAAAGTCATCGGGCGTGGCGGCTTCGGTCACGTTATGGTGGCACGGCACTTGCCGTCTGGCTCGTTGGTGGCTATCAAAACGCTCAGCAAACGCACCATCGCCTCGCAAAACCAGATCCAGCACTCGCTGCACGAGAAAACGGTGCTCACCCGCTGCCGCGATCACCCGTTCATCGTAAAGATGCACGCGTGCTTCCAGACCATCGACCACCTGCACCTCGTGCTCGACTACTGTCCAGGTGGCGAGCTTTTCTTCCACCTCTCGCAGTGCGGACACTTTACAGAGCCTGTGGCAGCGTTCTACCTGGCTGAGGTGCTTCTTGCGCTTGAGCACTTGCACCAGCACGACATTATCTATCGGGATCTCAAGCCCGAAAACATTTTGCTGGACCAGCAAGGACACGTACGACTGGCAGATTTTGGGCTGTCGAAGCCAGGGATCGATGACTGGACACTCGCAATGACCTTCTGCGGCTCCAAGGACTACATCGCGCCAGAAATCATTGCGCTTGGTGAGAGACCGTCGTCAACTTCGTCGCTGCCGGGTCGAGGCTATGGGAAAGCTGTCGATTTCTGGGCGCTTGGGTGTATGCTCTTCGAGATGCTAACCGGGCAGCCACCATTCTACAACGCCGCAAGTAGGACGCAGCTTTACTCGATGATACTGGACGGCGCTGTATCATTCCCGCCAAATACCAGTGACGAGGCCCGCGACTTGATGCAGTGTCTGCTGCACACCGATCCGAGAGAGCGGCTTGGTGCACGCCGGGGGTCAGGTGGTGGCGCGACAGCAGTAAAGCAGCATCCGTTCTTCGCCAAGCACCACATCGACTGGATAAAACTACTCAACCGCACTCTGCGCGCCCCGCCGCTTCGTCCTCGCTCAGGTGCCTTCGCCAACTTCGACTCCGAGTTCACCTCCATGGCGCTTCGTGGCATCGACAGCATGGTCAAGTTCCCTGAGAAGATCCCCATGGACTACCAACTCTTCGACAACTACAACTGGGAACCCCCTAAATCCACCAAATAAACTCAAAGTAAAACAGTCCAAACGCGCGCCAACCAACGTTCAATCAATGCTCATTCGATTTTGCTAACGGGAAACCTCTCGCCGCATCCCCTGGCTTCTGGACGCGTGGTACGCCCCTCCGGTAGCTGTACCGCTCACACGCTTAATCGCTAGCTAGCCGGCTTGTCAGCCAAATTATGGCTTACTTCCAGAGCTTGTTGATCGACATGTTCTGCTCCGAGTCCTTCTTCATGACCTTGGACACAGCCATCTCGAAGTCTTCCTGAGTAACGTGGATCCGGCGTTCACGCAGCGCAAACATACCGGCCTCTGTGCACACGGCCTTACACTCGGCACCTGAAGAGGTCGGCATCTTCTCCGCAATAACCTTGAGGTTAATGCCACGCAGCAAGTTCATCTTTCTCGAGTGAATGCGCATGATATCAATACGCGACTGCACAACCAAGACACAAACAAAGACTAATTAGCTTCCACCCACAACTCCGGCAGATACGAGGCACGCACCCCTTCCGTCGGGTTCGGGAACTCAATCTTTCTATCAATGCGACCGGGACGCAGCAGTGCCGCATCCAGGATGTCGATACGGTTCGTGGCCATGATGACCTTGATATTCTGCGCAGGCTCGAAACCGTCCAGCTGGTTCAGTAGCTCCAGCATAGTACGCTGCACCTCAGAGTCGCCACCGCCGCCTTCCATACGCGAACTACCGATGGAGTCGATCTCGTCCATGAAGATGATAGACGGTGACGCTTCACGAGCCATGACGAAAAGCTCGCGCACCATGCGCGAACCTTCACCAATGTACTTCTGCACCAGCTCCGCACCCGACACGCGGATGAACGTGCAGTCCGTGTGGTGGGCTACAGCGCGAGCCAGCAGCGTCTTGCCCGTACCCGGAGGTCCGTACAGCAGCACGCCCTTGGGCTGAGCCACACCCAGCGCATCGAAGAGCTCCGGGTGCTTGATGGGCAGCTCGATAACCTCCTTAATCTCGCGGATCTGCTTGTCCAGACCGCCGATCATGTCGTACGTCGAGTCGGGCACCTTCTCCACCTTCATCAAGCTCACCAGTGGATCCACCTACACACACAAGAGATGTATCAATAAAGTTAGAGATCCTCCGTTTTTCATACTTTATAAATGAGGAACTTCCGCAGCGCCGTCGCACCTTCGTGGGCAGGATCTTGTGCAGCACGTAGCTGTCATTGCGCAGTGCCACGCGCGTGTTGGGCGTGCACTTGGTGATGTCGATGGTCTTGTCCACGTCCACGACGTACTTGCCCTCCGGGTTCACCTTGACCAGCACCTTGGACTTGCCCATCTGCTTGACCACCTCGCCCACGTACGAGCCGGGCTCCTGCAGCAGCTGCAGCTCCTCGCGCAGCAAGCGGACTTCATGTTTTATAATAATTAATGGTGAGACCCTCCGGTGGAGACAAATAAAATAAAAAGATATCCATCTTTAAGGATCCGAACCTTTCGAGTTCAGCTCGTTGCGCTGCGCCTGCAGACGCCGCAGGTTCTGCGTCTCGTCGCGCACCGTCAGCTCCAGGTGCTCGATCTTCTGCTCGTAGTAGCCGGTCAGTCCTGCGCTGTCGTCCGCCGTCGCCATGGCCACGTCCGCCGTCATGATCAAGAAGAGAAATCCAGAAAATCCCCCCGCGATCCAATAGGCTAGTAAACCGGATAATATTAGAATTAATTATCCGGAATACCTCATGGTCCCTCAGACAAGGACATGAGGTACCGGATAACTAATGTTTAATCCGGAACTCCTCAAGTTCCGGATACTATCCAGCATGCCTCACAGTTCCGGCTTCGCGAGGTGCGCGGGTCGATTTTGAGTAAGTTTTTGCCAATTTTGAGGTGACCCGCCCTCAGACAAGGGATACCAGAATGAGGCGGCGTCCTCACGGTTTCGGCTTGACTTGGCGTTTGTAATCAATCTCTCCTGGTCCACCCGACTAGGTGCGATCGCCTCGTTCCACAGCTTAATCCGACAGATCGCCTCAAAACATACAAATCCAAGTCAATAAGGATCGAGGCGATGAGGCCGTCGCCTCAAACAACCGTGATACATCCCGAGTAGGTGCGAAACGAGCCGTGACTGGCTGAAGCCATTTCGAATCGTAGCAAGCGATGGTAGCGACGCCCAAGTTCCGCGTGACGCAGGACGCCGCGTGGGTGTTCGTGCATGTGCACGTGCCGTTTGTGCGCGTATCGGACATGGAGTTCTACGTGGACGGCGTGGACTTTACCTTCTTCTGCAAGCCGTACCTGCTCAAGCTGCACTTCCCGCACGAGGTGGTGGACGACGAGCTGGCCAAGGCCGTGTACGACCCGAACCAGGTGCGAGCAATTGTTTCTGCCAGGACAATTGCGACCAGAAGCTGACTGTGGCTTTGGTACGCAGGACCACGGAACGATCGTGGTGCATCTGCTCAAGAAGGAGCCCGGGCAGGACTTCCCAGACCTCGACATGCTCACCAAGCTGCTGCAGCCGCAACGGCCTCCAGTGGATGTCAAGGTTGGCACGAAAGGGTGCGTTTGTATGGCTGTGCACTTGCAGTGCATTGGCCTGCAGGTAAATTGCAAATGGTTCTTCTAACTTGCACGCTGCCCGATACCAGTAAAGCGCCGCTTATCGAAGTGCTGGAGTCGTCGAGTCCTGAGCCGATTGGAACTTTCCAGGAGGAAAACGACAGGCTCAACGCTCTGATCGAGGGCACGCCGGTTGCTAGCAATGGCTTCGCTGCAGAAGTGCAGACTGATTCGTCTCTTCTCGGTCTCGAGTCTTCGGCATCGACCGAGAGCGTCGGCCCGATGAAGCTTGATGCAGGAAAAAATGCTGCAGAATCAATAGGCGTTCGCGTCACGGACCTCGCGCCTTCGTACGGGTTTAACAATGCCTACAGCGACTTTTTCCGCGTGTGGCATGGCGCGGTGAGCGAGATTTTGTCTCTGGCGGACCCAGAGCACATTCAGCCGGAACAGCGCCGTATCCTTCGCGAGGGCGCCGAGGAACAAATGTTTGACATCGAGCGCTACCTCATGGACTTCGCAAACCAGGGAGATGACATGTATTTTGAGCTGGCCATGACCTACGAGCCTTTTTGGAGGCAGTATCCCGTCCTCCCACCCGCTGCAGTCGCTCCGACTAAAATCGAGGAGATAGCGAAGCCTTTGATCGTCGAGGTCGATGCAGACGTCAAGCGCGTTGGCGACAGCGTCAACAGTATGTCGCTCGAAGGCACTGTATCTCAGCCGCCTCCAGCGCCTTCTGTTTCAACAACTTCGGGATCATCGGTCACATTCACAGACGCGGAGCAGGAATTGCTGCTTCGACTTCCGCGAAAGGAGTTTTTGCTTCCAGAAGGGAGCCCCGAAGAGAAGCTGGCGATCGGTGGTCTCGTAGATATCCTCATCGGTTTCGCGTACGAGCAGTTGACTACACAGGGTGACAGTGGTGTGGAGTCTACTTGGACCGTGAGCATTGTGAGCCCGACGCTGTCTTGGCTGGATTCGACTGCGGACTTGCGCGCGGTCGTGCGCTCGACCGTACGCCGTATTATCACCTTTCCATTCCTCCGACAGTACGACCTGGCCATGCGCTGTGTGCACGAAGCTAGCGAGATCCTGAAGCGCGGCAAGCGTGTTGTTCTTCAGGCGCTGCTCACGATCTACCGGATTGTCGAAAAGTCGGAGACGCAGTACCTGCTTAACTCGCTGTACATCCAGGACTATTGCGTGTGGATCCAGTCCGTCAACGACGAGCGATTTCAGCGTGTGAGCGCAGAGCTGGGCACCCACGTAGCTGAATTCAAGAAGAGCGAAACAGGTTGGGCGCTGGAAGAGCTCGAACGCAGTCTCTTCGAACCCGACGAGAACGAAGGCGACGATGAATCGTCTTCGTCATCGGGTTCCGACGATGACAGTGAGGAAGAATCCTCCAGTGGAGAAGAGTCGAGCGATGACGACAGCAGCGATGAGGAAGGAGAGGGGACGGCGGAGACGAAGGCAGCGAAGCCTTAACGCGCACGAGAAAGATAGACCCCACGAGGGACAAGACAAGACAAGCACGTCATGTATAATTAGTGAAGTGAGGACGCTTACAAAAATACAGCCCCGGTGCATATGCACAGCTTTCGACTCGCAATTCTCGACCCCACCCTGCTATCTTGTCGATAGAGCACTTATGGTAACCCAAGAGGAAGCTCGGGCTGCGAGCTTTACAGGGCCTCTGTCATCCGCCGGTGCCTCCTCTGCGGGGCTGAAGCTGCCGTTGCTGTTGACTGCGCGGCCTGGAAATGTGGGCGTTCAGATTGATGCCCACCGAGCGATGAACTTGTTGTCGCACCCACGCAGCATCAAGTTCACGTCGCAATTTCACGAAATCATGTTTGAAAACGGGTCGCTGGAGAACTACTCGCGCGTAGTGGAGCGGACTGCCCAGCGATCTCGGATTTTGCAGGACAAGTTGGAGAAGCTGCGGGCTCGCGAGCAGTATCTGCTGGAGGATGAAGAGAAGCGCAAGCAGAGGCGTATTCAGCGTGAAGCAGCTCGCCAGCGTCGGGTTTGGCAGATGCACCAGGCAGCAAAACGCGCAGATGAACGGGCTCGAGAGGCTGCCGCTGCGGTAGCTGTGCAAAAGGTGATCCGAGGTGCTCTTGCGCGGCGGCTCGCTCGAGTACTGAGGCAAGCGCGGGACACGCACGAGGCTGCGTCGATGTTGCAGCGTGCAATAAAGACGTACGTGTCCAGACAACAGCTAGCACGAGAGCGAGAACGCCGGAGCAGGGAAGAGGAGGAACGACGGGAGCTCGAGATACACTCGGCTGCTGCCGTGTTGCAACGACAAGCACGCAAGCGGCTGAAAGTCGTCCAGGAAGCTCAGCAGCTAGCTGCGTATGCTGAAGACGAAGAGAACGAGGATGAAAGCGAAGACGAGGACGAGACGGAAGAAGCAACTTCTACACCAGTCGAGCGACCTTTATCAGCGGACGATAAAAACCTCGCCGAGGCACTCAGCAGAGGTATCAGCTTGGATCTCCTCTTTTCCGATGAAGAAGACAGCGAAGGCGCGCTCCCGACCAACTCCACGTCCTCGTCAAGCATAATGTCAATAGAATCCGCAGCCAACTCACAGCGGATACTCCCCCAGCCACCACCGCCCACGCAAACCGCTGCACACCGATCTCGTAGACCGTTGTCCATCAAACGAGTTGGCGGAGGCTACCGCACGAAGCCCCTTCCTCACAACACGCCGTCTCCACCCCAAGAGACAACCCCCGATCTATCCCCATCAACTACGCGCACTTCTCGTGAACGTATGAGGTTGCAAGGAACTACCGCAGCTTCATCTGCAGCCCCAAGCGTCAGTGAGGAGTTCCTGCGTCATTCACGACGCTCCTCCCCACCCATCCCAAAAGCAGCGACCCCCCTCGCTGCACAACCCGCCCAACACGCGTCAAGACCCACCACAAGCACACAGAAGAGCGACGGCGACGAGCTCCGTGCTGCATCCCCCGCCAAAGCCTCTACAGTCTCCCCCTACGCCATTCCGCAGCGCCTGCCCCGTTCGTCTTCAACGTAAACCCAAAATGTAGCCATGTTCCCCATTCCAACTGTACCATTCGGGCGGTACACGCGGACTCGGCCTCTCTGCTCCAGTAGAACTACCGTAGCCAACCCGCCTGACCAGCCAATTCCGCATTGCTCCGTGCACTACCCGACTTGGCGCTTACCCGTCGCCATGCAGCTCTTCGCCGACTCGCAGACGCACTTCGCGGCCGTGTCCGAGGACGGCCGCCTCAAGGTATGGGACGTGGCCAGCGGCGCGCTGCAGCAGGAGCTCAAGGAGCGCGACCACCTCAGCTACCGGTACACGTGCCTAGCCTGGACGCAGGCGGCCGCGAAGGCCAAGAGCAAGAAGCGCGGCGGCGCCAGCGGCCTGGGGCTGCTGGCCTTGGGCACCAGCAGCGGCGCGGTGGTCGTCTGGGACCTGGCCACGGGCGAGGTCAAGCACACGCTGCAGGCGGACGCCGCGCACGGCTCCGGCGCCGTGCAGGCGCTGGCCTTCAACGCGCAGGGCTCGCTGCTGTACGCGAGCTCGAGCGACAAGCACGTGCTCGAGTGGAGCGTGAGCAGCGGCCAGGTGGAGCGCAAGTTCCGCTGCGGCTCGGGCGGCGCGTCGGCGCTCGCCGTGTCCGCGGACGGAGAGGTCCTGGCGGCCGGCGGCTCGGCGCTGCGCACGTTTGACCTGTCGTCGGGCAAGAAGAGCAGGAAGCTCGTGTCGGGCCTGTCGTCTGCGGTGACGCAGCTCCAGTTCGCGGCCGTGGAGGGCGGGCTCGAGTCGTCCAGGTTCCTGTTCGCGGCCACCGCCGGCGCTCGGTTCGTCAACATGTACGACCTGGAGCTGACGGAGCACGACGCTCCGGCGCTCACGTTCAGTCTGCCCAGCAGTGCCGACGGCCTATTTGCCCGCGCCTCGGTGGGTGAGACCGTCATGGCGAAGAAGAGCAAGAAGAGCAAGAAGGAGAGCAACGAGGCCGCCAAGCCCGTGGTTGACTTGCTCGTAGGTGTGACGGCCCCCGCCGGCGCCCTGTTCCTGTGGGCGCACAAGTATCAGCAGGTGAGCGACGCGTCGGAGCTGGCGCTGGCCTCCAAGCCTCTGCCGCCCACGCTCTCGACGGCGGAGAGCGCTGGTATCCTGCTTGCCGAGCTCAGCACGCAGGAGGACAAGGACCACAAGACGGAGGTGCTTGTCGCGCGTGGATCGCTCGTCAAGCCTGTGTTCGAGAAGGTGTCCACCGTGGAGGAGAACGCTCCGAGCCAGTGGAAGAAGGAGCTCGAGTTCGCGGAGATCAGTGACGCTCTGCTGCTGTCGGCGGAGCGAGCCGAGGCGGCCAGCAAGAACGGCAGCAAGCGACAGAAGGTTGAGGCTTCTGGGGACGATGAAAAGACGCACGTGCCGACGCTAAGTGAGCGTCGCGCACTGGCAAACTCCATGGCAGTCGTGGATGAAACTACTAGCTTCGAGGAGCTGGACGGCGAGGCGGATGAGGAAGAGAACGAGCTCACGCTGGCTGAGCGTGTGGAGGCTCTGCGTGAGCGCGTTGAGGGTGATGTGACTGCTGCTCTTAGCCGCGCGGAGCGTGAGGCTGAGACCCCGGAGGACAAGGCTCGTGGAAACAAGCCTGATGCCTCGTCGCTCGCTAGTGTCCTAGAGCAGGCGCTGCAGGCGCGTGACAACGCTCTCCTGGAGTACTGCCTGCGTACGCGCGACGTGAAGGTTGTGGCGAAAACAGTGGCCCGTGTGTCGGCCTCCCGAGTGCTGGCGCTGCTGGAGGTGATTGTTCGTAAGCTTGAGCGCTCGCCGAACCGTTTTGCGCGCCTGTGCCCGTGGCTGCGTGCGGTCCTTCTGCACCACACGGCTTACCTGGTGGCACAGCCGGACCTTGTGCCCAGCCTGTCGGCTCTGTACCAGCTCCTGGAGACTCGGTTGCAGGTGCATGAGCAGATGCAGAAGCTCTCGGGTCGTCTGGCACTTGTGCTGGGCCAGATCCACGTCAACAACGCTAACAATGAACAGGACGACGACGAGCCGCGAGCCGCTGTGGTTTACCACGAGGGGGAGGAGGACGTTGATGCCAATGGTGACGACAGCAGCAGCCTCGAGGAGGAGGAGGAAGACGAAGTCGAAGACGACGACGTAGAGACTGAGGACGAATGATCGGATCGGTGGATGTATTAATACGCTCAATAGACCAGAACAGCAAGCCTCGCCACAGTCCAAGGCCTTGCTTGTCATTTGCTTGTCGTATCGCGAGTACATTGCACATCCCGTCAACTTGAAGTCAAACCGTTGGACTGGTTCAACTTACACAAATGCAGTTGGCGCCAACGTTATGTCGGCCACGGCATTTAGACCCCGAGCGCCTGCGTGCAAGACTCGGGTCCGAGATATTCGAGACGCTGCGTTACCATGAAGCTGCAGTCGTGAGCACCGCGCCCATGCGATTCCAGTTGCTTGCTTTGAGCAACGACACCTTGTTCATCCTGCCGCTAACGGGTCGAGGTGAAGCGGCTTCGGACATGTGCTTACCTCTGCGGAATATCTCCACAGTGGAGCGGGTGGTGCCTGCAAACAAAACGCAGCGTGGTCTGCTGCTGCTCCCTACCAGTCAGCTCTTCCGCCTGCAATTGCGTGAAGTGACGTCCAAGGAAGCACCATCGGAGCTGTTCTTCTCAACTTTCGAGCCACAGACGCAGCTCTTTTTCCAGCTTTCACGGGCATTGCGCGTAGACTTCCAGGTTTGTTTGCTCGGTAGGCTTGGGTTGGGCTAAGAAACACATCAAGTCTGACGTTGAATGTTGCAAACGCTTGTGTATGATGTTCCATGCTATCAGAAGCAGTTGATTCCACAACTACAATATGCAGACAACGCGCCATTACGCACAGAGCAGCGCCTCGAATTGTCACGGTTGCTGGAGATGCTGGCACTGGATCTAGTCCGTGCCCGCGACGACATCGAGCGTACCCGCTTGGTCGAGGAGCTCACTGCTGCCGCCTACTCTTCCGACGAATTGAGACGGCTCTTCTTCGAAGACCGCTCGCAGCTCCAAGGCTGCACGGGTCTAGCTGCCTATTTGGTCTGCCAGCTTTCCTACCCGTTGCGTCAAGGTGAGCGTGTTGAAAGGAGACTGGCGTACCTGCTCAGTATCGTGCGAGCGCTCAGTGTCATGTGCTTTGACATACAACTTCGAACGAGTTGCTTGGAGGTGCTGTCCTTGAATGAGTTGGTTAACAACTTGCTGGCTCGTGGAGCCGAGAGCTACGCCGATGGCGATAGAGTCAAAGACGATTCTGCTGACATGCATGATTGGGTGCTGCGGGAGGATTTCATGGATGCCCAAGCTGCGCTGCTTCTTGCGTTGGATGCCATGCAGCAATATGAAGATTTCCGTGTGCACCAGCATCAACAGATGCGGGGACTGCTGATCGAGCGGTCAACCTCCGTGATGCACCAAGCTCTTCGAGCCCCAGCCTTTCCACAATGGCTTCCTAAGTTCTTCAAGCGGATTTGTATCGCAATATCTCGAGCAGCTATCGCACAGGACGAGCTTGAAGACAGCGAGACCGAGAAGAACGATGAAGCCGACATGAGTGAAGAGGGAGAAACCGACGATGAAGAAGAAGATGATGATTCTGATTGCCGAGGAGCCCTGGAATCGTCCCAAATGCTAGCACTCTGGCGAGGTGTGGCTGTTCTCGAGCTGCTCGTGAAGTGCGACGTTGCTTCTGGCAGTAGTGACCAGGTGCTTGGAGAGCTTCTGCGGACCCGAAAGGACTACATTGAGTAAGTGTGTTTGCATATCTTCCAAGTGGAATTTGAAGACTAATATCGCTCTCCACCACTCTTGACAGCATGTACCTGAGAAGACCACGCTTTATGACAGCATTGAGTTCAAGCGGCATCCCCCACCTCGAAGATGTTGCGCTGAAATCGAGCAGGTTCCTCGAATCACTTCGAGGTCGACGAAGAGGGTAGAAACCTAATGCACATTATTCAACTGGGGAAGCATACAGATGCCTCCGTTGCGCTATCTGACGCTACTTGTCCATCGGTGGCGGGTCTTCAGCCAGCAACAACACGCGAGGGAGCACCTCGGCCAAGTGTGGGTTCTGCTTCTGAAGCATGGCAACAATCGCTCGAACCTTGCCGACGCCCTCCTTCGTTTTGTCCAAAGCTTCGGCAGCTTGTGCCTCGTTGGCAGGACCATTGCCCACACCGCGACAGAGCGAGTCGAATCGCTTGATCATGCGCAACTTGCGAGCTGCAGCGTCAATATACCGCTGCTTATCGTAGAGTGCGGCGTTGATCGCGCGTTGCAGCGACAACCCACGCTCTTCGTCAACCTTGAGTTCGGCCGACGCTTTTTCAAGTTGAAAGGAGACATCTTCGCCGGCCACAAGCTGTCCACGGACACTTTTGTCCAGCCTCGCGGCGTCTCGCTCGCTTTTGCGCAGCTGATTCTGCAGCGTCGACACCTTGGCCGTAAGGGCAGCAAACGTGAGGTCAGCTTCCTGCTCCTTTTTACTGCGACCACGCAGAGCGATCAAGTCACGCTTGTGAACAGCTTGTTCCATGTCTTGCAGCATTTGCTCTTGGCTCCGCTGCAAAGCCTCAAGTCGTAGACGCATACGATGGATTTCCTTCGCCATGCTACGCGCCTCAGCTTGGCCAACTTCAGGGTCGAGAGCAGCCTGCGTCTCCTTCTCCAGCTGAATCTTCTTCTCCCAGAGCATTAGTTGTCGCTCGACCTCCACCACTCGGCCCAGCAGTTCCTGTTTCTCTTGACGGAGCGCTGCAGCCCGAGCTTCCATTTGAACTGAAGTGGCCTCGAGCTCCCGCAGTTCACTGGCAAACTCTAGCTCGAGTGCGTGGTTGCTGTTGAGCATCGCGTCATGCCGAGAACCGTGACGCGCGATCAACTCATTCAGTCGTCCGGTGTCTGCATGCAATGCTGCGATACCATTCGAGAGGTCTCGAAGCTCACGCTGCATTTCCTGCAGCTCGTGTTGTAGCCGCAGTTGTTTCTGTTCCAGCACGCTCGTCTTGCTTTTGCGTTCCTGGTTGCGTTCACTCAGCTCTTGGGCCTCGCTGGCGGCATGCACAAGTGCTGTTTGAGTGCCGAGCCACTGCTTCTGCTTCGCCGTGTTCTCTTCCCTGCCAATCTTGGTCTCGCGCACCAAGTTTTTAATCGTAGCCTCCAGCGGACCTGTGTCGGCGTCCTCCATTTTGCTGATAAGCTGTTCGTACTTTTTGTTGAGTCGATCAAGACGCAGCATCTTCTTTTCGATCTCGTCGTTACGCTGGCGGATTTCCAGCTCAGCACGTTCCACACACTGATCGTCGCGCTTGAGTTCTTCAACGAGGGCGCGTTGGGCCTCTGCAAGTTGTGTGGTATGATTTTGCACGTTGAGTGCATCAACGCCGACTCGAGCCATTTCATTCCGCAGGTCTGCCAGCTCCACTTCTTTCTCGTGCACTCGTGTCACAAGCCGTTGGGTCTCCTTGGTCAGATTGTGCGCCGCCTTGTGCACGGTGGTTTGATCATTCTTCTCAGCCGCGATTTCGTCTTCAAGCAAGTGACGTTCGCGCTGCGTCGTCTCCAAGTGCTGCGCCACTTGAGTTGCCTCTGATTCCATTTTCTTGCCTTCCGATGCAGCAGAGGAGACCTGAGCCTCTGTCTGCTTGAGCGACTTAGCTAGCAGTTCATGACGCGCTGCGAGCCGCTCGTGGTCAGCTCGCAGGTTTTCGGTCTGCTCTTCCACGAAGCGCAGCTCTGCATTGAAGCGCTCAATGGTGGCGATCAGCGTCTCATGAGCCTGCTGTGCCTTCTCGATTGAGATCTTGTAGCCGCGGAGCTCGGCGCTCAATGCAAGTTCGTCTTCGCCCACTTTAGATATCGCGGATTGAGTGGCTTGGAGGGCAGTGTCGCGCTGCTGCATACCGATGAGCGCACTCTTCCACTGCTGCAGGAGCTGCTTCTTCTCAAATGCAACAGCCTCCATTTGCGCCGCAGCCTCGCGCAGTGTTTCTTCTGCGGCTTGTGTCTCCATCTGCTGCGTCTTGAGCTGCGCCCCATTGGCCGCTAGCTGCTCTTGCAGCGTCTTCACTTGCTCGTTCAGCCGATCAATGTACAGATCCTGCTTCACCTTGTCCTTTTCTGCAACGGTCATCGACTCCTCCGCCTTCTCCGCTGCACGTTGCGTACGAGCAATTTCGTGCTTCATCTCCTCGTTGTATTGCTCCACCTGCCGCAGCGTCGAGTTCAGCGAGTCGAGCTCTGCCTGCGTTTTGTGAAAGTGCGCGCGACGACGTTCGACCGCCAGCTTCTTCTCCTCTGCACCAGCCTTCCACTCGTCGAGCTTGTCCTCGCTCGAGAACCGTTCATCATGCAGCGTCGTGAGTCGGCGGTGGGCCGCCTCCAGCGCAACCTGCAGCTGTGCAAGCTGCTGCTGCACCCCGTACAGCGCGACACCCACGTCTTCACGCGCCGCCCTGGCGCGACGCAGCTCCTCCTCCTTCTCGCGCAGCTCAAGCGACACGCGCTCGTCATTGCCCACGAGCTGCTCGAACAGCACCTTCTGGATGCGCTGCATGCGCTCATGGCGGCCCATGTCCACGATGGTCTGTGTTGGGTCCTCGTCGTCCTCGTCCTCGTCGTCTTCGTCCTCGTCGCTGTCATCTTCTTCCTCGCTATCGTCGCCTTCCTGGGGGCTCAACGCGCCGACCTGATCATCCTCTTCGCCATGGCCAACGTCGTCGACCGCAGGCTCAAATCCCTCCTCCCCTCCCATCTCAGCCAGCGCCTGCTGCGCTCCATCCGCCGCCTCCGACATCTTCCTATCGCGGGGAACTGCCGACCAAAGTGTCTTCAATCCCCGTCCGCGTCGTTTCGGTGCTCATAACGGTTCCCACACGTCGCAGATATATATAAAAAAAACTCATTTTCCGCCAATCAAATCATTTAACACAACGTGATTGGTTGAAATCTGTCGTTAGGTTCTAGAACCGGGCGTCCACACAATTTCGGCTCGCATTCCCGAAGTTAGATAGAACGAGTCACTCTCGAGGCGATGGCCATGCGATCGGTGCTGCTGCGTTCGGCGGCGGCGCGCGCTCTGGGTGCACAGGCGCGGCGGCCGCCCACGCTCACGTACGGGGCGGCGGCGCTGCTGGAGCATTGCGCAACGTTCCACAGCACGCGCGCCGCCATGGAGCCCAGCAAGCGCGACTTCTACGACGTGCTGGGCACCTCGCGCGACGCCAGCAAGAACGAGATCAAGAAGAAGTACTACCAGCTGGCCAAGAAGTACCACCCGGACACCAACAAGGCGGACCCGAACGCCGCCAAGAAGTTCGCCGAGGCCACCGAGGCCTGGGAGATTCTGGGCGACGACGACAAGCGCCAGAAGTACGACGCCTACGGCCACGCCGGCGTGGACGAGCAGGCGGGCTTCGGCGGCGGCTTCCAGGGACAGGGCTTCGAGGACATCTTCGGAGAGTTCTTCGGCGGCCAGGGCTTCGGCGGACGCGCGCGTAGCAGCGCCAACCAGCCGCAGCGCGGCGCCGACATCCAGGTGGACATCTCGCTCAGCTTCATGGAGGCGGTCAAGGGCACCACGCGCGACTTGAACATCACGGCCAATGTCGAGTGTGACACGTGCGACGGATCGGGCGCCAAGCCTGGCACCAAGAAGAAAACGTGCCCCACGTGCAATGGCTCGGGCGTGCAGATCATGCAGCAGGGATTCTTTGCGGTGGAGACCCCGTGCCGTCGCTGCCGCGGGGAAGGATCGATCATCGAGTCCCCGTGCGGTAAGTGCCACGGCAAGGGTGCGGTCAAGAAGCCTCGTACGGTGGAAGTGAAGATCCCTGAGGGTGTGGACCAGGGCATGAACCTCCGCCTCGCGCACCAGGGCGAGTCTGGCCAGCGTGGTGGACCGGCGGGACACCTGTACGTGGGCATCCACGTGCTGCCGGACCCGTTCTTTAAGCGTCGCAAAACGGATGTGCTGGTGGACGTACCGATCTCAGTGGCGCGAGCCGTATTGGGTGGCACGGTGGTCGTGCCGACCCTGACTGGCGAGGTGGAGATGAAGATCCCGCGTGGAACACAGCCGGATACGGTGCTGCAGATGCGTGGCAAGGGTATCAAGGAGCTCAACTCGAACCGCCGCGGCTCGCAGCTAGTGAACCTCCAGGTTTGCGTTCCCAAGTACGTACCTGCAGGTTGCGAACGCGTGGTGACTTGGCGAATGTTGTGCTTACGTTGTTTTGTTTTGATGCTGTGCAGGAACTTGTCGAAGCGACAGGAGGAGCTTATGGAGGAGTTCTTGGCGGAGGAGAACGAGCGCGCGGAGAAGGGTGAGGACCCAGACAGCAAGCCGCACTCGTTCACCAAGTCTGTGCGGGACACCGTTGATCGGATAAAGAGTTTTATTAAGAGCTGCAAGGACGAGTCTTCCTAGACAAGTGGAAGTGTCAGCAACTCAAAGTGGACGAAGGGTGTACAGTGGCTTCAGCCCTCGATTTTGACTTCAGCTGGCGTGTGCTTTGGCCAAACAGCGAGCCTCTAGACGTTACAAGATGTGGCCGCTGCCACTAGGCGAGGACCATGACAGAAGCAGTGAACAAGATGTGACACAAACTCAAGCAAGCATACGTGCAATGTAGACTGCAATGGATTGCTCTTCTAGTCGGTGTATCTCTCGTATTAGGCTTCTTGCTGCCTCTCGGTTCGCAGTCATTTGCCTAGAGGAGGAAGACGTCGTCCTTGGGGATCTTGAACATGCGCATGTGCAACCCCGGCACGTCCAGCAGCTCGTTGATCTGCTGCGTACACTCCTGGAACTCCTTGCTGGCCAGCCACGTGTCGAAATCCTTCTTGGACTCCCACTAGCAGAACAAACCCACAGCACATTAGATCTGCCCAACTGCAACCTCCTTCGACGGGCCGAGTCTGCCTGCTAACCTCGGAGAAGACGACGTATTTCGTGTGGTCGTCCACCTGCGCGTACGTGTCGATGGCGATGAAGCCTGGCTGCGCGCGCACCGTGGCCTTGACGTTCTCCATGAGGCGCGCCACGCGCGGCTCGTAGCCGCGGCTCATGATGCGCTCGCACAGCACCTTGACGCGTCCGGTGCTCATGACGACTGATGAGGAATGTGGTGGGAGAGCTTTGTTACTTAACGAGTTGTTAGTAACAACAAATGACCGTATCGGCATCTCGAGTGCGTGTGCGTGTGTAAGTATGGTATGTGCGGGGAGCAGCAACAAGAAAGAGAACGGGGGCTTTCTAGTAGAAGATCTTCCAACGTTAACACATGCAGGACTACTGCCAGAAACACCGTCGACGGACTAAGACCCCTCTGCGGCCACTCGAAACGAGTCTTCATCACAGTCGCTGCCCGCGTCCGAAGAGTCGGCCCTCTTGTGAAGTCCGAGGGCTTGTGTCCTTGGCGTATAATAGCCACCTGCATCAACACGTGCCTTGCAGTTTTGCGCGCAAGGCGGCGCAACTGAACGGCTAAAAGACGAGATATACAGATGTGAGTCGGAGTGTTGAGCATGGCACCCATGGATTGCATGTAGCTGCTTCGTGTGTATTGCGCCCACACACCTGCTTCGTCGTCACCGTGTATCCGCCTACAGCTCGGCGTCCTTGGGCTTGGCCGTGAGGTAGTGGAAGCCCACCACGGAGATCATGATGACCGCCCCCAGGCAGTTCACAAACACCATCAGCGCCGCGTCCATCTCATCGCTGCGGCGAAGACACGAAGCGTAACACCACACACGGCGTCAGTACAAAATACCACTTTCCTGCAGCCTCTGCGCGGCACTTAGCCGCCAACGCCGGCGCCGCTGGAGGTGACACGTACTTGTTCATGGTGCCGCTCTTGTTGTATCTGGCTATCCTGTTGAGACGCGTAGCCGATGTGATGTCGCGCGAAGGTGACAATGTCGTGTAGCCCACACATCGCGCGACATTAGCGGCGACTATAGCCGCTGCCAGTGTCGCTGGCACACTGCTGGACGCTGCCTGGGGAAAATGACGCCTTGCGGTGGAGCACGGGCTGCTCTGCCAACGCCAAAGCAAGGCGACGGCAGTCTCCACCGCGGGCACTTGTAATACACCAGCCGCGCGCAACGTTGAAGTCGGCGGCGCGCAGGTGTTTATGGCATGCGCTCCTGAAGCTTTGCAACGCTGGCCTTGTCCGACTTGCAGCGAAGCTGAAGCGATATACACGTGTATGTACCGTTCTAGATCGCGCGTTCGACTCATCGACCGTTTCGTGCGGGATTGCCGTACAAGTTGCCTTGGTAGCCGGCAGAGACGGCAACGAACTCGGTGCAACCTGGGTTCTTTTCCTTGATGGCTTGCTGCGACGCGGGGCCGCGGTGCTGCGATATATTGACTGGCGTCTACCACGAGCCTCCAGCACTGATGACCCAGCCGCAGCGCGTTGCTGGAAGGCTACGCGCTGCGACGGGCACCGCCCGCCCAGAACGGCGCACCGAAAATACACGTACACCTGCACTGCAAGATACACATCGCGTTAGCGCTATTGATATTGATCCTGCGGCCGCGAGCCCCTCGTCTTCAGTTCCGAAACAGCGCGCCAACCACACAAGCAGCCGTCGTCGCTCCCCACCAACCAGACCGCAGGCGATATCGTTTGTGCGACAGCGCCATTCAAAGTCGCGCCCGTCCTCCGGTGGATTACGCTGTCGCATTGCGCCACCCATCGCGTGCATAGAGGCTGACCGAGCTTCCTGCTTTTCGGCGGCACATCTCGGCGCTTCTCAGGGGCAACCGCTCGGTGCGACATCGAACTCATTCGGCAAAAGACCTCGCGGCGAGCAAGACCCCGCTGGCACCTGAAGCAAAGCACGCACCCGGGCAACTTCAACACCATCATGTCGAGCATCCAATCGCAGCGCCTGCAGCGCGTGTACGAGACCGCCAAGAACTCGCTCAACATCAGCACGCAGGTGGCGCTGGCCTGCGGCGTGGCCACGCCCGCCACCATGTACCAGATGGACATCTCCTTCCGCAGCACGCGCAACAAGTGGAGCATCGCCAAGCGCTACTCCGAGTTCTACGCTGTGCGTCGGCAGCTGCGCAAGTTCCTCAAGCAGTACAAGCAACAGCACGGCAGCGGCGTTGCCTGCCCGACCCCGCTGCTCGCGCTGGACAACACGCTCGAGGCCGCGTTCCCGCGCCGCCACTTCCGCAGCGACAACAACATGATCATCGCCGAGCGCCGCGCCGCGCTCGAGGCCTTCGTGCAGTCGCTGGTCAAGGTCATCTCCAGCATCCCCATGGCGGCCGACATTGCTGGCACCGGTGAGTCAGCACCGACCGCCGAGGCCAAACAGCTGCTGGCGCTGTACACGATCCTGCGCGACTTCCTCGAGTACCCGGACAAGCAGATCGAGAGCGAGACCAAGCTCAAGCTGGCCGTGCTGTCGCTCGAGGACGTGGTCGTCGACTCCCGGAGCAACCTGCTCGAGACCATAGAGGGTGTCAGCAGCAGCGAGTGCTGCAGCATCTGCCTCGGCGAGTGGGGCGACGAGGAGTGCGCTGGTATGAACGTGGTCAAGCTGCCGTGCCTGCACGCCTTCCACGAGGAGTGCCTGCTCGAGTGGCTGCATGGCAACACGCACTGCCCCATGTGCCGTGAAGAGCCCACGATCGCCGCCGCGCGCGCTAGCTATGACGGCGGTGCCACCCATCAACACGTCCACGACATCAAGGCGAACGTAGCAGCCACTACGGACAGACACACCTTCGGCTAAGCTGTGTAGTTCGTCCGTTCACTTATTACCATAGGAAAGTAATATAATACCTGCGCTTATTTAATCGCATCCCCACACCTTTTATACCAGCAACATGCTAGTTTCCTGCCACCATGCCGCCTGCAACATGAAACTAACTCACAACCTTCCATATTGAATATCGATGCCATCATTGCGGTACAATATCCCCAGAGCAAGTATTTTCTTATTCACTGCGCCTTTGTATGCTGTCCAATCGTCTTGGTCTTTGTAAGCCTCATTCGAGTCCTGGAGCCTCTTGGCGCACAAGCCGCGTTGGAGGGGAAAGAATGATGCTCCTGCCGGTGGGTCCGCTCTCCCGTCTCACGCCCCCCCCCCCACCATAAAAATCTAACAAGT
>JAGDFM010000253.1:0-34277 GCA_019155715.1 Phytophthora pseudosyringae | reverse complement strand
CCTCCTCCCCCTGGCGGGGGGGCCGCGCACCCGGCCCCCCCCCCCCCCCCCCCTCCGTGCAGCTCTAACTGCTTGCTGTTGTCTCCCTCTGTCTCTCTTCTGGCCGCAGGTGTTCGAGCGCTTCGCCGAGTTCGGCTGGCAGCTGTTCGTGGAGCCCGCCGAGACCTTCGAGTTCTTCTCCGTGTCGGGCGTCTTTCGGCGCGCCAACGTGGACGCGTCGCTGCACGGAGGACAGCCCGGCGCCCAGCACCTCGTGCAACGCAGCGCGCTCTTTGACGTGTGCCTCAAGAGCGGCCTGGCGCACCTGGTGGTGGCCTACATCCGCGCCGAGGAGGCGCAGGCGCAGCCCGAAGGCGCCTTCGCTGGGGTCAAGAACTACGTGCTGAAGGAGCCAATCGCAGTGCAGCAATGGGCGCGCCGCCGTCTTGAGGCCATCGAGCAGGACGTGAACGAGATGGTGAGCGAGCAGCAGTACAGCGGCCGCGAGTCGCCGCGCGCGGCCAAGACCGAAGCTGTGGAGGAGGAACTTCGACAGCTCAATGGGCTGCGCATGATCTTGATTGCACTCACAGAGAGGCTTAAGGAAGGCTCTCGTCAGGCTGCGTACAGCTCCAACGGAGTGGATGCAGACGGCAACGTGCTGAACGAAACGGAGCTCATGCGGCTAACCACGGCAGGAATCCAGAACTTGCTGCAATTGCTCGCTCGCACGCAGAGCGTGGCATGCGCTTGCAATTGCATGCTGTGGCTCGATGAAAACGGAGTGGCAGCGGACAGCGAGATGTACAACGCGTTTTACAGCCAGGCGAGATCGTTGCGCGTCACGTACCGCGAACAGTTTGAGGAGATTTACGGCAATAAGCTGTCGTCTGTGAGTGGATTGAAGGAACCGATGCTGCTGATTGAGCACGTGATGAAGAGCGCAAGCATCTCACCGGACAACCTTGGCGGTGGTTGCCCGCCGACCCAACTGGGGCAGCTGCTTGAGCTGTTGCAAGCGCCGACCATCCAGGATGACGTTGTTCAGTTTTATGGTGACGAAGTGGATCGCGAACCTATTGAAGGATACTTTCGCGTGCAGGTGGCTTTGTTGCTGTATTTCTGCTTGGACAGGGCTTATCTGAGTGTGTGGAAACAGCACACGCAGAGCGGTGCTCGGATTGCGAACAAAATGCGGTCCTTGGCAGATTCACTTGCGGCGCAGTTGAATGTTCGTGACGATATGAAGTTGACATTGCTGGCCTTGTGGTTGGTTGAGAACGCAGTCGTGGTGAAGTCGTCGGGTGATGACCAGGTAGCTGCTATTTACGAGAGCGCCATTAGTCTTCTACAGCAGTCGAGCGCGATGCATCTTCACCAGAAGTACGATCTCGAAGCTGATTTGATTCTTCACTTGCTCGAGACGTTGGTGCACCGAGGTGAAAGTTTGGTCGCATGGAAAGTGTGGAACACGTTCGGAGTAGAGCTAGAGCATTCCCCGCCAGCAGCGACGGAGTTGATTGTTGTCATTTCGTTGGAGTTGGATTTGTGGGAGCGCGCGCTGTCATTGATTCGCAGTCAAAAACGCTCGGATCTGCTAGGCCTACTTTTCAACTGGTTGATGAAAAGCCATCGTCTTAAGGAATTGGTTCAGGGTGTGACTCTGCTTCCGGCAGAGGAGAAGCTTTTTCACACTTACATGACGGAGAGCAACATCATCGAGGATGAAGACATTCTTCGGGATGATAACATCAAGCGTGTAGACTTCCTCGTGATGTACTATATTCTCAGAAATAAGTATGAGCTGGCCTGGGATGTTCACCACGAACACCTGGCGATGATTCGAGCTACGTCGCGTGGTGATACCGAGATTGCTATGGCTGCGTTGAACCAGCCAAGCTTGCGGATCCGGGCATCATTGCTTTCGAACATGTGTGCTGAACCTCCTACGAAGTCGTTCCCGCACAGAAGTCGGAACACAAACGTGCGATCGGGAGATCGGCAACGCCACGCTACCAAGCCAGCTCTGTTGGTGAACGAGGAGATGGAGGATGTCTCCGACCACGAAACGCCGGCACCAGCATCGGCACTAGCGAAACAAAGTTCCGCGGAGATTCACGTGGACGAAAAAGAGGCAACTTCGTCCGCGAGCGCCTTCGTCTCGGCCCAAACCGAGCATTTGAGACACTTTCAAGAAATGGCGGAGGCCGGCGAGTTTGACTACTCGCCAGGTATATTCTCGTCTCGGCAAGGATCCAGTGTTATGCCACGGTCTATTGAGTCGCCTGCAGCTCTCGTGGCTGGCCAGAAGACGCCGACACCAACGAAAGGAAAGGGAAAAGCTAGCGCTGCAGACATCAGCATCGGGTCTATCGACTCGAGTCCAGACTCAGCATTACACGCACTCACACGGCCGAACCCCATTGCCACCAGTTCTATTGCTTCCCGCGGCATTGCTCGCCAAGCCCTGAATTTCGGGTCTTCCCCGGCGAAGCCTTCCATTGCGCCCTCTACTCCGCTGCAGCCTCTCGTCTCCCCACTTGGCGGTAAGAAATACTAATTCATTGGTTCGAGTTCTTTTGACGCTTGCACGCGCCATTAATACTAACGGATATGCCCATCGATTCATATCTGTAGATCGTCGTCCGCTTGGTACGCCGCCAGTTCGATCCAAAATCAACCCTACCTTCGCTTCCACATCTTTGACACCGCCCGCGCTGAGAGCTAAAGGCTCGGCGGATGGTGAGATGAAACGATCGATTTGACAGCGAACACTTCGCGCTAACGCTGTCTTGCTTGTCTTCACATGGAGTAGATTTCTCTTTGAAGCCCCGCAATATCGATAGTATGACCGACGATAGCTCTCCAGTTGAAGCACAAGAACCCGAAGCCTCCTCAACCACTGCAGTTCCTGAGAACCGAACGGTGCAGCAGGCTACTACGCCGCCCCGTGATACCTACACTCCTGCTGCCATGGAGACTCCGAAACGGTATCAATTTGTGCGCGAGCCGTCAACAGACTCGCGTCTCGAAGTAACAGCATACTCAGATTCAGACCAGCCGATGTCACCGGCAACGGAGGAGCTAGAAGGCATGGAGCTGGAGCGTATCGACGAAGAGTTTAGCACGCCGATCTCTCGTTCAAGGGGACGGCGGAAAGAACCCGCCAGCGTCCCCGTACGCCGCAACCCTCGACGATCGACACGCCACAAGTACTAAAACTAGATTGCAGCGCTGTACGTAGAGAATAAAGCGAGAGGTGGCGGCGGCAAGTCTGGCGAGCGAGCGGTGTCTGGCCCTCCCAAAACGTCAATAGACAGCCTCACCGGAGCTGGCAACCCACTAGATATAACATTTCCAGCCAGCAACCCTCGTTGACTTCGAACCAACACGAGTCCTCCACAACGTTCCAGTCTCTGGTACTGCAACCAAAGCTTGGGCACTCTCGATAACAATTCCCTATATTCTCGACCTGCTGTCCGCATCTACTTGGGCGTAGCTCCTCCACCTAGCCTCCAATCTTCTACTGGTGGTCGCCGTTGTGGAAGATGCGACCTTCGGAGGGCACGAGCATGGGGACGCCCTGCCAGATCGGGTACTCGACGTTGATCTCGTCGCAAACGAGGCTGCCGCGCTCGGAGTCGTAGCGCAGCGGATACTTGGAGATGGGGCACACGAGGTGCTCCAAGACGCTCGCGTCCGCCAACTTCGCGGTCCGGTCGAAGCGCGACGAAGACGCAGAGCTCATACTGCGCACGGTCAGGAGACGAGTCGAAGGAGCAGCAGACGACGCGCGCTGCAACGCACGCGCCGCAGGACGCAGCACACTGCGCATCGTGAGGCTGCAAGCGCTTTTCGGTTGTCAACACCGTCGCCATTTACAAAACGTTTCCACCAATCACATACGTGAGACTGCTTCCGGATTGGTTGAAATGCGAATATTGAAGCCAAGGATCTTCGCGCTGTGAAGTCTATAGAGAAGAAGCTAAGGAGACGACCATGGGCAAGAAGAAGTCGAGGACGACGCTCCCTATGGAGGACTCGGAGACCAGCGCCTCGGAGAGTCTGCTTCCATGTAAATCCCCTCCCCCTCCTCTGCTCATTCATACCTTATTTGCCCCATGCCTCCCTCTCCTTCCTCTTCTCCCGTTGACTTGAAGTTGTCCTTCGTAGCCTCCGACGCCGAGTACCATCACCTAGAGCAGCACGAGAGCGCCGCGCTCCGCCGTCAGCGCAGCAAGTCGCGCAGGATTTGGTGCGCCATCATTGCGCTGACCGTGGGCATCCTCGGGTTCATCGCCGTGCTGGCCATCCTGCGCGCCGTGGAGGACGCCAACCACCTGGTTCCCACTAAGCGGCCAGTGTTCCCGACGCAATACGAAGCCAGCGTCACCTTCAACATGCCCTACATGGACATGGTGGAGCCGCTGTACGTCCATGTGGACGAGGCCAAGGGTCTACAGAAGCTCAGCTACTACGGAGGCACCGACGTATACATCTACAACACCAGCGGCACCAGCTACCAGATCATCCCGGTCATTCGCGAGCGCAAATGCTTCAAGTCTGGCTCGGAGTCCCTGCAGCACATATTCCCCAACATGACACTCTTTGAACCTCAGCACGGGGTCTTCCTTGTGGAAGGACGCTCGTGCTTCAGCTGGAAGTTCGTGACCAAGCTCCACGAACCTACCGAGGATGGGCTATTGGGAGAGTACACGCTGTTTGTGGACCAAAAGACCGAGCGCCCTGTGCGATTCCACTATGTGGGACGCAACGGCATGCTTGGCGGCAGCCACATCGACGAGTACTACCTGGATTACATCTACGTGCGCGAAGGTCCTGTGGACGAGAACGTGTTCTCGTCGCTGCCAGCTTCGATGAACTGCACGGAGATGCCTGGCAGTGACGACAGTCTGTCGCCCAACCCCAAACAAGATGTACGTACAGGGATTAATTATTGTAGTGCGATGCTTTGGTCTAAACTGCTTCTCGGATAGATTCACATGCTTATGCCGGAAGGTACGACGGTGAAGAAAGAAATTTTCGACAACTTCTCTGCGACGCATGATAAAACCTACGACGACGACGCTGAGGCTGTTCAGCGCATGGCAACGTTCCACCACAACCTTCGCTTCATCAATGCGGAGAACCGCAAGGTACGGTGATAACTCAGCGGGTCCAGCGTCAAGATGTATATGAACAACAAGTATTTGGTGCGTTGCTGTTGACAGGGACTGCCGTACCACCTGGAGGTGAATAAATTTGCTGACCTAACGCATGAAGAACGGCTTGCACTGCATCGCCCGTCGCGGGCGAAGCGCGCCAAGGACAATGGTGCTATGGCTTTGCACGAGTTTTCGAGTTTCGAGGATCCTGGAGACATGGACTGGCGGACGAAGGGAGCAGTCACACCGGTCAAGGACCAAGGTGCTTGCGGATCTTGCTGGACGTTCGGGTACGAATCGAATTCCTGTCATACTTCAACGCTGGTGTATTCTATCTCTCACTTACACTTTGTATTCCTCTGATTAGCACGACTGGAGCATTGGAGGGTGCACTATTCGCTCAGCAGAAGAAGCTATTCAATATGTCCCAGCAGAACCTCCTTGACTGCTCGTATGTATACTTGTTTCAGGCGTTCCATGGTTACGCTGCTAGCTTGTGCTTAACAGTGTTCTGCTCGATGTTGAAAGATGGGACTATGGCAACAACGCATGCGACGGAGGCTTGGACTACCAGGCGTACGAGTGGATCATGGCCAACGGTGGGCTTGAAACCACCGCAACGTACGGGTCGTACCGCAACGCGCCTGACTATTGTCACTTCAACGTCAACAATGCGATCGGGCGGATGAAGGGCTTCGTCAATGTTACGAGCGTCGAAGCTCTCAACGACGCGCTGGCGACGATCGGTCCGCTGTCCGTGTCTATCGATGCGACCCTTCCGTCCTTCTACTTCTTCGGCGGCGGCTACTTCGACGACGTCGAGTGCAAGAGCGACCTGGATAGCCTCGACCACTCGGTGCTCGCGGTGGGCGTGACCACGCACAACGGTCAGAAGTACACGCTGGTACGTGCATGTGTAACGACCGTACTTTTCCCCTTAGACGACGCTCCTGACGCTAAATTTGTTGTCTGCAGGTCAAGAACTCGTGGAGCACGCACTGGGGCGAGGACGGCTACATCAAGATCTCGCAGAAGGACAACCTGTGCGGTGTCGCCACGGCCGCGACCTATCCCGTGCTTGCCGACTAGGTTTGCCCCGTCGCACTTGAGCAGCTTGAAGTTACATTTCCTATGCCCTGACTGCCTGTCCGATGCCATCAGCGTAATGCGTGTTTTGTCGGAAGCAAGTCAATCTACAATAAGAAAACCTGGAGGGCGTGCAGCCTCTCACTTCCATTGCAATCTACACTTCATTACGATTTAGATAAAAAAAACTAAAACTGGCAGTAAATAAAGGCACGCGCGCGAGCAGGCAGCCTCCACTCTGTGAAGCAGAAAGCCTCTGGGATGCATCACACTTGGTCTCAGTGCGCTATCCACGGCATCGGCCACAAGGAGCTTGGCGTCTGCATCCTTGTCTTGTGGCTGCTGGAAACTCGCCTTGCTTGTTCATCGCCTGTCTACCTGCAGGAGGTCGTCACGGGCAGCTGGGGCACGGAGGCCCAGTAGACTCCATCGTTCTGCTTGGCGTGCACGCGGGCGCGCGCCTTCTTGGAGGCCACGCTCAGGTCCACGGGCACGCGGGCGTTGCGGCCGTCCACCTGCGGGGCGTTCATGAAAGCCGCGATGATGGAGTCGAGGAGCTGCATTGCGTCTTGCTGTCTTGAGTCTGAAAGGCTTGTGCGCTCGAAAGCTTCTTGGAGAATGTCGTCGCCAAATCGAGGAGGAAGGCGCCACTCTGCCGCTGCAAGGATGCGTGCAAGAACAGCGATGGCCGAGTCGCCATTTTGATTCGGTCATTAACCGCGACGAGCAAGACGGGCTGGACGAATCCCATGACGTTCTTCCCGTGACGCACGAGCAGCGCTTTTTGGGTACACCACATGGATGTACCCATCTGGGGGCCTCTTGAGCAGCGCGCTGCAAATTGAGGAATGAGGGCGGAGGGTGATGAAAGTTATCGGACGCCTTTTACGAAGCGATGGACAACTCAGTTTAGCGAACGATCGTTGCCAACCTCTTTTACAGGTGTGGTCCTGAAAATCATTCTTGTCACTTCACTATGGCCAGGGAAGATTCAGGACTGGCTGGAATAGCTCGGCGTTGGCAAGTTACAGCCTGCAGGCGTGATGCGGCATCATACACGGAACATCGGACGCCTCCATTCCCATTGCTACCAATCTTTGCCATCAACGCTGCTAACTGCTTTGGCTGCGCCAACCAGCTCAGTCTACGAGCGTAGATGCTGCTAACCTCGGCAACACCAACGATAGCACGTATCCATTGTCAGATGAAAGGGTCATTGAGAGTTTACGCGTTGCAGCAGCCGTCTTGGTGTCTTCACTGAGCACAAGTACTGTTGTATACTAAAGCTCGATCTCTACGTGGATCGCATTGACTGGGGTGCGGACATACGTAGCAAATGCGTATTTGCAGTGCTACATGCATTGGTGCAGCTCTGTTAGTTTTACTAGGCACTTGGCAAACTGTGTACAACAGGTCATCAATGAAGAAGCAACCATGGGCATTTCGCTGGAATTGACACACACGTAAACCAATATGTATTGGTGTCAACACTGTCCACTACCGCGCTCTCTTCATGTAGCAACCCACCCTTCTTGAGCCGGACCTTGACGTAGTCTAGGCGCCAGGTCAAGTAGCCAATGCTTCCGGGATTGACGCTTGCCTCGATGACATTTGAACAGCACACCTCGAGATATAACTGTTATAGGCCCCACAGCTCCTCGTGCAATAAGCGCCAACCAACAGTTATCCGGCATTCTTTGGTCGTAGTTGGAGACGTCAGCGGCAAAGCCCCATACGCCCCCGACGCCACCCTGAATGGTCCCTGGACAAAGCTGTCGGGGGCTTGGATGAATTCACGATACTCAGGTCGCTGCAGCCAAAGTCCCGCTCGTCCGATTGGCCAATTCATCGCTGCGTGGCCCACACTGGTTGAAGCTCAGGTCAACTTGGCCACCTTCCTGCAACCTCCGTGGAATCTCGGCGATCCGAGCGGTGACGAGCATTCGAAGAGCTTCGCCCCGCGCGCGTCAAGTCCCAGTCTCCACCAGCTCCGCCCCCCATGGTGTCCACTCGCAGCCGCACAAGCTCGGGCACGTCGCCCGCCGCCGAGCTGCCGCAGAAGCGCGCGGCCGCCGCGGACGCGTCCAAGCGCCCGGCCAAGAAGGCCACCACGCCCAAGGCCGCCGCCAGCGACCTGGCCGTGGGCAAGCCCGTGACCAAGGAGGTGACGCTGCGCAACCAGGAGGAGAAGGAGGTCGCGATCGCCGACACGTTCCGCGGCCAGGGCGTCGTCTTCTTCATGTACCCGCGCGCCAACACGCCCGGCTGCACCAAGCAGGCCTGCGGTGCGTCCGTGGAAAGATTCCGATTTGCTCCCAGTGTTAAACCCGTCAGAACACTCACCCCACTTCGGTTGGCTCTGTCCTTTAGGCTTCCGGGACAATATCCAGGCCATTAAGGACGCGGGCTTCACGGTCTACGGCCTGAGCGGCGACTCGCCCAAGACGCTGAGCAACTGGAAGGACAAGCAGAATCTGCCCTTCGACCTGCTGAGCGACCCCGAGCACGAGCTCATCTCGTACTTCGGCAGCTCGCTGCCCGGCAAGAAGGTGCAGCGCTCGCACATCGTCGTCCTCAAGGGGGGCGTCGTGGGCGACATTGCCGCCAAGGTCTCCCCCGCGGACAGTGTGAACCGCGCCGTCAAGTTCGTCAAGGAGAACAGCGAGGCGGAGGCGCCCAAGGACGAGGAGCCCGCCAAGGAGGAGGAGCCCACGGACGCCGAGAAATTCGCCGAGGGCAACACCGTGTCCTTCGACGCGGAGCTGCAGACGGACGCCTCCGTGGCCGTCAAGGTGCAGGACCTGTTCAAGACCCGTGGAGCCATCCTCTTCATGTACCCGAAGGCTGACACGCCCGGCTGCACTACCCAGGCGTGCGGCTACAACGACAACCTGGAGGCGATCAACGCTGCCGGGTTTGACGTGTACGGCCTGGGTGCCGACAGCCCCGCGGAGCTCCTGGCGTGGAAGGAGTCGCAGAAGTACAAGTACACGCTCCTGTCGGACCCGAAGCACCAGCTAATCGGCTACTTCGGCAGCTCCATCAACGACGGCACGCGCGTGGAGCGCTCACACGTGATCATCCTGCCCGGCGGCAAGGTCGGCCAGATCGAGCACAACATCTCGCCGCAGGACAGCGTGAGCAAGGGCCTCGAGTTCGCCAAGAGCCACGCCATCGGCGCGGCCAGCAAGTTGTAAGTCTCTCCGCAGTCCAAAGTGTACGAAAGTTGACGACGCCGTTGGTGTCGAGACACACAGGGCCTCCGCCATGTTCATGAAAATAAGTGCCACCTCTTGCCATTTTGTCGGTCGTCTTGAGCACAAGTGACGAAAGTGTTGTCATGCAGGTGACGCCGCAAGTAGTAATAGCCAGCACATTACACGGGCAGTTTTTTTTCTTAGCTTTATTTAACAAGGAGAATAGGGCTAACCGTTTCTAATGCAATGCTACGACTTTGACGACACAACCTCTCGACCACCTTAGAACGAGAGAAAGCGCCACCACTTCAGAAGTAGTTTTAAATGCTCTCGTCTCCTTAGAAGCGACAGCCGGTGGTTTCAACGAGGACAACCTCTCGACCACCTGAGAGTGAAAGCAACGTCTTTTGGATCATAGGGTAGTTTTAGAACCGCTCAACCAACAACATTCAAACTATACATTGATAAATGCAATAGAAAATTACGCCGCCATATTGTTGCAGCAAGGAATAGTTCAGAGCAGCGCGACGCGTGGCGTCTCACCATTGGTTGGAAGTCTATGTAACACGCCTTCATTTCCGCTTAAATACGTCCAGAAATTCTCTCCCTTCTTCCTCATTCCAGATTCTGCCGGCTCGAGAACGATGGTGACCCTGTTCTGTGCCGTCGTCGGTGTTGCCGGAAGTGCGTTCCCTGTGGATATCGACGCGAGTCTGTCGGTGGGCCACTTGAAGAAGGCGATCGCAGACGAGCTGAAGTACCCTGGGCGAGCCGACCAGCTGCAGCTCTTCCTGGCGAAGAAAGCCGAGGGCCGCGGCGCATGGGTGACGGAAGAAGAAGCGATAAGCGGTGTGGGTGACACCACTGATCTGAAGCTGCTGGGAGCGGCGCGAGCGAGGCTACGGCGTGTGGGATTGTCGGATAAAGATGTCGGCGGAGTGGATGAAGAAGAAGAAGCAGAAGGGAGAGGTCCTGTGAACGTGCTGGTGGTGGTGCCGGAGCAAGACACCCTCCGTTCCCCAGCCATGGTTCTCCTTGAAGTGATGTTGCCCCATATACTCACACACGCACCAACGACTCGGACTGAGCGGAACAGAGGATTCAAGGAGCAGTTGTGCAACTTTTATGGATGCTATCGCCGAAAGAAGTCCTGGGTGCGATGTATGCTACTCGACGTTGCTTTCCCAAAGTCACTTGTGATCGCCTCACATTTGTTTCGCCGCAGCAACGAATATTTGTCATTGGTGATGATGCAAATATCGGATATCGACGATGTGAAGAATGGTTTGTTGCTGTTCAAGCCGTTGGAACACGCATTTGACTATTTTCAAATCAGCTTCATTCGTGATGACACAGACGCCTTCCGTTTGAAGCTGTTCGACCCAGATATTCGAGACACCCGTCTCATTGATCTCACGGACCGCAACGGCAATCAAGTGCTCAGTGCGGAGCAGATAGCAGTGCTCTTTAACAGCGTATCGTTGGCGAAAAAACGATGCCATTTCGATGTGCAGACAACATTTGGTGACGTGGATGGCAGTACTCTGACATTTACTGGATTAGAGCGACCTTTCTATCGCTGTTTGAACCTACAGGCAAGAGTGGCAAGGATGATTGCCTTGAAGAAGCATTGGATAGATGCATCGTACGATTTTCCGGATTTTTGGTCGGAAGTATCACTTGACGACAAAATGGAGATGTTCCAACGCAGCATTTTTAATGCTGATGCAATATTTTGATTAAATTCGACGTTGCCACTTCAATCAGAAAACGAAATTAATTTTTAGTTTTGTAAAATTGTAGATAGCGAGAGCTATGTTATTTTTTTGATCTGATAAATATATAGTTAAAAATATACTAAGATGGCGTACTCACACGATCAATATCTCGCTAACAAAGAGCGTATCAAGGAAGCGCAGAAGCGCTACTACCAGCGCACACGTGAAGCTCGTCTATCCTATCAAAAGGGATATGACGATAAGAATAGGGATCAAATTCGAACACGCAAGCGAAAACCGAAAAGCGAACTTAGTACCGGTGAAACCGAACTTAACGCTGAAACCGAACTTAGTTAATTAATTAATTTTTTTTCTCACATAAAAAGTCAATCCGTATATAGACGATGACTGACGGTACCACGCTTACGATTTTGAAGGATGCCCTCGGGGACCTTAGTCAGTACCATTCGTCTGGGTGGTTCTGGCATGCAGTAGAGGGTGAATGGATACCTATAGGTAAAACGCAAGTTTATCCGTGCCCTGGCTATCGACCTAATGTCAATCCACGGTGTTATTGCAACACCCCCATCAAGCGACACTTCCTAATTATCGACAAGGATGATAACCATCACTTCGTTGGTTCAGAGTGTGTTAAGCTTTTGGGTGGGCACTATAAGGTGTGCCTTGGCTGCCAATGTCGGTACCGAGGTAGCTACAAATACTGTAAGGAGTGTCGAGACCGTGGTCTGACTTCTTTTAGTGAGACGAGGTTAGCATTTGGTAAGTACAGAAATCGAAAGCCAGAGTCGTTATTGGGAGTGGATGACTCCTACATCCACTTCCTATTTAAGTGTGATATCGTATCTGAAGCCTCTAGACTGGATTTAGCTCGTAATTTACTCCCAAGAACGGTTATTGGAGGCAAAGACAAGTACAGTGATAAGACATTCAATTGGGTCAAGGCTCACGATCCAAAATACTATCGCTGGTTGCAAACGCGCGACAGACCCTACGTCAAGTATTTGAATTAATTAATTTCGAAATTTTTTGTATGGGGCAAAGATATAAAGTCGATCCTGATACAAGATCCAATAATTATAAAGTCATTTCCACGGGAATAATATCGCCAAGAATATATAGGCAACATGTTTGCATACGAGCTCGAAGGTCTAAAGAGATTGAATATNTCCTATTTAAGTGTGATATCGTATCTGAAGCCTCTAGACTGGATTTAGCTCGTAATTTACTCCCAAGAACGGTTATTGGAGGCAAAGACAAGTACAGTGATAAGACATTCAATTGGGTCAAGGCTCATGACCCAAAATATTATCGCTGGTTGCAAACGCGCGACAGACCCTACGCCAAGTATTTGAATTAATTAATTTCGAAATTTTTTGTATGGGGCTAAGATATAAAGTCGATCCTGATACAAGATCCAATAATTATAAAGTCATTTTTACGGGAATAATATCGCCAATAATATATAGGCAACATGTTTGCATACGAGCTCGAAGGTCTAAAGAGATTGAATATTGATGCTGTTCGCTGGGGCAGCACCTACCGCGTTAAGGTGCGTGGTAGAACTGGTAAGATGGTTTATGTTAGNTACAAGATCCAATAATTATAAAGTCATTTCCACGGGAATAATATCGCCAAGAATATATAGGCAACATGTTTGCATACGAGCTCGAAGGTCTAAAGAGATTGAATATTGATGCTGTTCGCTGGGGCAGTACCTACCGCGTTAAGGTGCGTGGTAGAACTGGTAAGATGGTTTATGTTAGCAACGTTTCCCGTCCGACCAATCAGAAGCTGCTAGCTAAGCAATACAAGATCTCTGTCGAGACTCTGAAGAAGCATATGTCCCCAAACTACAAGACTGACCCCAAGTATCGTTTCTACAACGGAAAACACATGGAGTCGCACCTGTATGAAGGTATCCAGCCTACTGAGTTCTACGACAAGCTCGAAAACGTGCTTGCTAGCCAAACTAATGCTTTCAAGGTCAACATTGCTCTTGGCTACGATCTCGTGAGCCTAACGGATGGTAGTTTTACCCAGTACTGGCACCCGAATCTGGCTAACACCAACGTATTTAAGACCCCTGTTGCTATCAACAGTCGATCTGACATTCGTAAGAAAATTATCTCAGAGATCAGGTCGATGGAGTTGGCTAACACGCTGAACTACCCCAAATCGGGGTATAAGCTGAAGTCAATTACTGGGTTCAAAATTTACATTTACTTTCGCAAACATGCACTTGGCGATAGCGAAGCTGTTATCCCACAGATTATCCGCGATAACAAGCACGTAATCAACTTCCCTAAGACCAACAACAAGTGTGTGTTCCACTGTATCGCATGGTACTTACATCAGCANGTAGTTTTACCCAGTACTGGCACCCGAATCTGGCTAACACCAACGTATTTAAGACCCCTGTTGCTATCAACAGTCGATCTGACATTCGTAAGAAAATTATCTCAGAGATCAGGTCGATGGAGTTGGCAAACACGTTGAACTACCCCAAATCGGGGTATAAGCTGAAGTCAATTACTGGGTTCAAAATTTACATTTACTTTCGCGAACATGCACTTGGCGATAGCGAAGCTGTTATCCCACAGATTATCCGCGATAACAAGCACGTAATCAACTTCCCTAAGACCAACAACAAGTGTGTGTTCCACTGTATCGCATGGTACTTACATCAGCATGCTAAGAAAGATCCTCGTCGGATCCAGGCCCAAGTGAAGGAAGTATTCAAGCGCTACTGCTCCTACAAGGGTATCAGCTATACGCTTAGTCTGTTCCGTAGCTTTAATCCGATTGACCTCCTACAGCTCGACGAGCTTGAGGAATGCTTTCATTTCGGTATTAACGTCTACTCAATGGATGTAATGACCGGTAATGTTGAGTGTATCCGTCGTTCGGAGAGAGAAGGAGTGGCTATGGATATTCTATCCCATGAGAACCATGCTTTGTACATCAAGAACGTTGATATGCTTCAGTCCAAGTACCAATGCTCGAAGTGTGAAATGATTTTCATTAGCTCTACTAAGCTACGCGACCATGCCAAAAATCAGTGTGAGCNTGCTCCTACAAGGGTATCAGCTATACGCTTAGTCTGTTCCGTAGCTTTAATCCGATTGACCTCCTACAGCTCGACGAGCTTGAGGAATGCTTTCATTTCGGTATTAACGTCTACTCAATGGATGTAAAGACCGGTAATGTTGAATGCATCCGTCGTTCGGAGAGAGAAGGAGTAGCTATGGATATTCTATCACATGAGAACCATGCTTTGTACATCAAGAACGTTGATATGCTTCAATCCAAGTACCAATGCTCGAAGTGTGAAATGATTTTCGTTAGCTCTACTAAGCTACGCGACCATGCCAAAAATCAGTGTGAGCTTGTAAACATCGAGAGCTTTCCAGCTGAACCAACTATCTATAGACCAGCCCCGAACACTATTCGATCAATGCTAAACAAGTACTCCATCAAGGGCATTGATCAGTACCTAGATCATTATCTCGTGTATGACTTTGAGGCCATTCTAAAGCTAGTTATGGCACAGCATGGTGAGAATACTGTCTTCACCAATGAGCATATCCCCGTATCAGTATCTGTATCGGATAGCTTAACCGAGGAGGTGCGTTGCTTCGTCAGCGATGAACCGAAGATGCTACTAACGGACATGTTCGAATATATTCACCAGGTATCGATCAAGATCCAGCAGTACAACGTGCACAAGTACGAGATCCTCCTGCGGAAAATTATCGATGCTCACGGCTTGACTGGTATGGAGATTCCAGGTGCTAAACTCGATAAGACCTATAAGATGATCGATGTGAATGGTTGGATTAAGGAAGGGAAATATGCCAGCTTCTTCGACTTCCATAGCAGCCTCGGGTTTGGTAAGCAGAGGTCTGACTATGGTAGGATTAAGCAGCACCTTGATCAAGTTCCAGTGCTTGGGTTCAACAGCGGTCGCTACGATGTAAATCTGATTAAGAACGATCTCTTCGCCGTTATTGGTACAGACAACATCACATCGGTAATCAAAAATCCTAGCTACATGTGCATTGCGACCTCGAACATGAAAATGCTCGATATTAGCAACTATGTACCAGCTGGTACGAGCTATGCAAAGTACCTCAGCACATATCTAGGCGACTGCAAATGCGACAACAAGATTCGATGTGTCTGCGGCTTAGGTAAGGGCATTTTCCCGTACGAGTTCATTACCTCGTTCAACGTTCTTAGTCAGACTACGATTCCTCCTAAGTCAGCTTTCGATAGCGATCTCCGTGGAACTAGCATCAGCGATGATGACTATAAGCGCGTNAGGGCATTTTCCCGTACGAGTTCATTACCTCGTTCAACGTTCTTAGTCAGACTACGATTCCTCCTAAGTCAGCTTTCGATAGCGATCTCCGTGGAACTAGCATCAGCGATGATGACTATAAGCGCGTACAATTCGTCTGGGAGCACTATGGAATGAAGTCGATCAAGGACCTCCTGATCTGGTACAACAACTTGGATGTGGTACCTTTCATCAAGGCCATCAAGGCTCAGCGTGAGTTATTCAAGCGTTTTGAGCTTGATATGTTTGCTGATAGTGTATCCCTACCCGGTCTCTCGGAGAAAGTCATGTATCAAACATGCTTCGAAAATCTCCAATATCCTAGCAAGACGTCTCCTCAAGCGTTTCGATTCCCTAGCAAGCGTATGAGTGGCTACAAGAGTCAGGATGTTGAGGCTAAGCGCGAGTTTGGTATGACGTTAGGACACCTAGATATACTGTTAAATCAACAGAAGTATCTTTGTGGTCTTTGCTACGGTCCTTTGAGCACTGAAATTGTCTCAGCTGATCGAATCAATAACAAGCTTGGGCACATCGATGTCAACATCTTGATTAGTTGTATTTCGTGCAACACCGCTCGTAAGGATATGTCTCTCAAGGGTTTCCGCTACAAGAAGCTGCTCGAGTTCAACTCAGACAGACTGGTCTATTCCATTGACAAGGAGGAGAAGGACATCTACGGTAAGATGAAAGCTAACATTGCTGGTGGTCCATCCATTATCTTCAACCGCTACGCTAAGCGCAATGAGACGAAGATTCGTGGTGGAAAGCTGTGTAAGAAGGTAATAGGGTACGATGCTAATGCTCTATATCTCTGGGCTCTCGGTAATGACATGCCGTGCGGAAGACTTACAACTATCGAAGCTTATCCAGACATTGTTGTGGACATCAAGAACGATAAGATCTTCGGCTTTCTCGAGTGTGATATTCAGACACCAGAACACTTGAAGCAGTATTTTAGTGAGATGACCCCCATCTTCAAAAATACACTGATTGACTGTACGGATGAGAGTATCATTGGTAAGCATATGTATGACTACAACCAAACACGAGAGAAAAGAAGATCGAAGCCAGCTCGTAAATTGATTGGTAGCTACTTTGGTGAGAAGATCCTAATCTACACGCCTTTGCTCAAGTGGTACCTATCTCATGGTATGGAAATCACCCAGACATACAGCTTCATCAAAGCTAGCTCACACAAGGCATTTGCTCCATTCATGGAAGCGGTGTCTAGCGCTCGGCGAGAGGGTGATGCTGACAAGTCCAAGGCTCTGATTGCTGAGATGATGAAGCTAGTAGGCAACAGTGCTTTCGGTCGATCTGGAATGGACATGAGCAAGCACAAGGAAATTAAGTATGAGTCAGCTAAGAAGACAATTGCTTCAAAGATTGAGCACTTCACCTTTCATGGATTAGAGGAGCTCAACGACGCTTGCGAGCTTACTATGATGAAGCGCAGGCTTAAGAACAAGAACCCGATCCATTTGTCGATTGCTATCTACCAGCTCGCTAAGCTACGCATGCTCCAGTTCTACTATGATTGCATCGACTTTTACTTCGATCGTTCCGACTTCCAGTATCAGGAGATGGATACGGACTCCGCCTACATCGCGTTCAGTTGTGATAATCCGTTCCAAGACTGTATCAAACCTGATCTACGTGAGCACTTCAAACAGCACAAGTATGATTGGTTCCCACGTGATTATAGCACGGATGTGGCTAAGTTTGATCGTCGTACCCCTGGTCTATTCAAGGATGAATGGTCAGGTGATGCTATGGTCTCATTATCCTCCAAGAACTACATCTGCTATCTACCAGACGAATCGTACAAGGTCAAGGTTTCCGCCAAGGGTGTGCAGCATAGTCGTGGACGCAATAGTGATGTTCTTAGCCCTAAGGGGTTCGAGTCTGTTGTGCGAGATCGTATCTCACTCCAAGGCACTAACAAGGGGTTTAGATTGTCGAAAGAGACTAAATCTATCATCACATACAGTCAGACAAAGACAGCGCTATCATATTTCTACGACAAGCGGCGTGTGCTTGAGGATGGTATTACTACCGTAGCTCTTGATATTTAATCGCTATCCAAGCTATCACATTTTTTATGTCCATCTAACATATACCATGGATGAGATACTTACGAAACTTTACTATGACCCTAAAACCGGCTATATCGGCGCTCAGGCTCTACATGAGAAGGCTCGTGAGTTAGATCCCAAGATAACTCTAAAACTGGTGAAGGATTGGTATGCTACACAGTCAGAAATTCAGAGATTCCAAGAGCAAAAGCAGAGATTCGATGGGTTCAAAATCGCCTCACATAACCCGAATTCTTGGCAAATCGACCTTGCGTTCTGGGGAAAACAACCGATTCTGACTGGTATCAACATTAACTCCCGCATCGGGTACGCAAAACTTTTATCGAATAAGACAGCTGCTACAGTATTGATAGCACTAAAAAACTTTCATCCGATCTTATAAGGTAGATATTATCACAAGCGACAATGGGTCTGAGTTCATGAACTCAAAAGCTCAGCAATTATTTAAAGCAAAGAAGATCGAACACTTCAACAATGAGCCTGGTGATCACGGTACTATGGGGAAAATCGAGCGCTTCAATAGAACGCTGAAGCAGAGACTAACCAAAATGTCTCCCAAGAGGATTACGCAAAAGCTCATCAGCGACGTTATTACTAACTACAACACCACTTCTCATCGATCAATTGGAATGACACCCAATGAAGCCAAAGGCAGGGTAATTGAGGCTGAGTTGAACCATAACCAAGCAGAAGCTGATAAAATTGATAATGAGCTCGAGATTGGAACCAATGTCCTTTACCGACTAAAGAAGCGGACATTTGATAAGGAAGCTGCTAGGTGGAGTAAATCCGTGTACTCGATTGTAGGTATGGATGGTTATCGCGTCCAAATCAAGTCAAAAAATGGGCACACACTCTACAAGGCCCCCAATGATCTCAAGATGGTGCAATCGGCGACGACTGAAGCAACCATCAACCGAGGCGATATCCTTGAAGCAGAGAAGATCTTAGACCACAAAAAGTTGCGAACTGGAAAGTACAGATACTTGGTTCAGTGGGTTGGTAATGAACCTGATTCCTGGGAGCCGCAAGATAATCTTAGATTAGTTAATAAGAGTAGGAGATCGACGCTTGAAAAGGAGTACTGGGAGGCAACAAAGAGCTGACGTAGTCAAAGCAAGCTTTGGGGTCAGAGACCTCAAGGCTGGCGCCAAGAGTGGTCTCCTCTCCGCTCCGAACGGGGGTTTCACCCCGCGTCAAAAACATGAGTCATAATCAGCTTGTAAATAAATTCGATAGAGACATCCTCTGTAAGCTTTTGACTCAAGTATATTATTTGAAGTATTTTTTTTGTGAGTTTTGGAAATATATGACTTGATATATAGTAATCCCTTCATAATGTGTTCCAGCTGTTTAGAAAAGGACCGTGAACTTGCTAAGCTACGGCGAAAGTTGTGGATCATCCAGGAAGTGAGCCGAATTAAAAACGAGTTGCTGAATCTTGATGCAGCTTCAAACTTTCGTAAGACAGTAGGTAACCGTAAGTATCGATACGAATTGGAGACAATATTTGGCGTTCCATTCCACTGCATCAAGGATCGCTATCTAAGCCTTCTAAATGAGCGAAATCACATCTGTCATTCTTATGCCTCATTTCGTCATGACTCAGTTATGCCGAGCTACTGGTAATTATCTACTCATTTTTTTTATGATTCTGATGATATAGACACAATGTTCCCCAATTTTACATCCCTCGCTCAGAGAGAGCAGAAACGACACAGCTTCTTGAACGATCTCAACGTCGTGTTCGACAAGCAAATGCGAAGCGCGACATGTATGAAGGCGCATCGTGGGCAAGCGATATAGTGAACGGCTTAACTACTGTAGTGAAGAAATCAACTGAGACAACTCAGACAGATAACACAACCGGGTCATCTGACCCCTTAAAAAAAACGGTGAGTGATGAATCCTCCCAGACAAACCCTGAGGTCTCAACCGATCCTGAAGTAAATGTTCGCCCCATTATGGTAGATGCTGAAGTACAAGTACGCGCCGATACAACTGATAGAGGATTTCAAGCACGTCCTGATACAACTGATCGAAACATTCAGACCCGTCCGAATACAGCGGACGTTGGAGTAGATAACGGAGTGCGTATGATAGATGCTGAAGTAGATAGTGGTGTACGAATGTCAGACAATGGAACAAACACAGTTAATATCAAGCCTTCAACAATAGATGCAGAAACGAATAAATCAAGAAAGCCTGCCCGGCTTGATACGGAGGAGCAAGTTTCATCACGTGAATGGGTCAAAGCTTTTTACAAAAAGTTTCCTAATTGGGTTGCGCTTCGAATTCATCCGATTAAAAAGAAAGATACTAAAGACGATAGACGCTATGTTATCGGTGAAAACGGGGCGCTTCTATCAAGAAATGGTAAAAAATACAAACGATACGAGTATATTGACTGGGTAGCAACTATGGAGAAGATTAAAGATATGTACTATGATGCTGAAAGTCAATCGATCGATGAAACACATGGAATGTTGGAGGAAGAAAATCGGACGAGGACCATTATGCGTTTGGAAAAGAATAAGCGAGCGGGTGATGAATTAGAAGAGCTTGACGTAGTTCTTAAGGATCGAAGACTGCCCAACATTACCTTTGATAGAAAAATAACTTCTACCACATCTGATGACGAACGTAGTAGATTGAAGATGCTATGGATTATCTCCAAAAACATGGAGATGTTGGATTCAAATGGGCTAATAAAGAGCATTCTACCGATTTTCAAGGATAAGTATAAATCTGACAAAAGCTCCTTAGAGCAGTATGTTTGGGTAAAGGATGGGTCCGTTGATGTATTTGGAAAGGAATCAAACCTGAAACACACAGCAACACTGAAGAAGATTGATTGGCAATCCACCCTGAGAGCATTCTTGAAAATGGTTAAGGATAGAGGATTAGAGCTAACAATGGTTGGAGCTGATGATATCGAGAAAACCATTAAGGACTACAAGCCTTATGACGATGATGAAGATCGTGAGGCACGACATGGTACGAAAACCGGTTTAGATGAAGATATGGATAGAAATCTATCAATCCCTGACAGTGAAGCTAAAACAATTCTATATGAATACTACAAGAGCCTCTTTGATAACAAGATTGTTATTCCATATCGTCTTCACCCCGTTGTCGATTCTAAGACTGGTGTAAAAGCCCATGACACTTACTACTTTAGCGTACCAAGCGAGGATCACTATTTCAACATTAGGGATAAAAATCACAAACCTGTTTCAGGAAAAGGGTGGAGCGATCTTATGAAGCGGATGCGCTGGATGGATACATTCCTTGCTCTTTTGAGTGGGTTAGAAGATATTCATCGTACGGCAAGCGATATCGAGGGTCCTGCAAGCGAAGAGGAGAAGAAGACGATTAAAAACGTAAATGACAACTTCAGAATTATTCGCGAGGTCATTTTCAACAATGGCTATGATATCAAGCAACAAAGCGAGGATGTATATGAGGAGAGTGAATTGGACAAGCTTCATGATGACGCTGAGCGTGCTTACCAATCATACGGAGAGGCTCAAAAGCGATATGAAGAGGCTAAGAAGGCAGTAAAAGGAAATAACTCAAAAGCCGTACGATCAGCACTAATGGCAGCAACATCAGCTATGAAGGCTACAAAGTCCGTTTATAGTAGCAAGTATAAGAAATACAGCAAATTGGTTCAGGAGATTGCGGAAGAAGAGGAACGTGAGCGAGCTGCCGACGACTTTGCTAAGCGTTTTCGCGGAAGCGGATTAAAGGGTCGCGGTCTAAGAGGAGCAGGCGTGGCTCCACTGGAAGGTATTGTCCGACGAGGAAGAACCTACAATCTAAATGAGATTCAGGGCTTAGCAACACCAAGCGCTTACGTTTATCGGCAACTCAGTAGCAAGTACATCCGTATTCCAGACCTTGATGCTAAGACACTCGTTATTGTTCAACCTAATCGTCGTAAATGCGGTCCTAAGTGTCAGATTAGCGATAGTCTCCAAGGTATGATTAGAACTCTTGTCTATAAGCAGCATATTGATCAGCCTACGTATGACAAGCTCAGCGTCGAAGATAAAAAAATGTTCAAGGAGATCCTTGCAATCACTCATCTTCAGTACAATTTCCACGATAAGCTTACGGATCCACTTGAAACACTTCGTGCTGAGTATGATAAGCTAAAGGGTGAGATTCAGTTAGGGAATGATAATCCGAGTATCATCAAGCAGCTCAAGTCGCTTACGGTGGATATGTACAGCAATCGTCTTATTGATGATAAAGAATTCAAGGAGATTATAACTCGACTACTATAAACACCATGTTCTTCTTTAACCCCCGCATTATTTCAGCATCCAGTGGGAGCTATGGCGATAACGCCGACAACAACGTCGCTGAACTCAAAGCTATCATGAAGAATCTAATCATTCATGACCGCCCTCAGAAGACTCAGGCCGCTGTATGGCCACTGATCGATAAGTCAATCAGAAAGGTAGATGCTTCGACCCAAACCGAAGGTGGCCGTATGTGGGCTTACCAACCCAAGAAAAGAGCCCAAAAAAAGACTGTGAAGACGTTTGCTATTTGATCGAAGATCAAGTGGCGTACGACACGCGATCAAGATCTCTTAGCCGCACTAATCTAAGCAATGCCACTCCGCACGAGTTTATTTCGATATCCTCGATGGACTTCGATTTTTTTTATCGCTGATACTAACTTCAAGTATGGCAGACTCGCCATCAGGACTTTTGGTTGGGAGGAATACTGAATCCCCTAAGACTACTATCTGATCCGCTCTAAGCATGGTTGAACCTATAACCTGATTTGGATTATCAGACGTTAAATTGGTTTTGAGCTCTTTACTTGGCATACAACCCATGATTCCTATATTATCTACCATAAAAAACCAATCGGGTGTGTATGGGTTTTCATCATCGATGGGTCCATGTCGCTTATAGTACGCTTCACGTCGCTTCTTATCCTTGTGATGGCTGGCCATAGGCCGCCCGGAGCCGCTACGCGAGCTCATCATAAGGTTTGAATGCTTTTAAGATCGTTCGATCTTTATACTGAGCATAAGGCTCACCAGACCCCTTAAGACCACCAAAGACGCGGGGCAATGCCCCCGTCCGGACCGACTACGTCAGGTCAAAGATACAATCCTACCATCAGCAAACAGAGCAGAGAGCCAAGGCTCTCAGGGTTCCACCCGAGAGTCTGGCGACCTCGGGCATCGCCCGTCATATTTTTTATCCTTGCGAGTTGAGATGCGAAACTTGAACGCGATCATGACTATACTCACTCAGCGATAATTGATCTTAACTCTTCGATTTGCGCTTGCTGTTCCTGAATAGCCTTGCATAGAACTGAAACCAACGATGACAAATCAATACCCATAGGGTTGATTGGTTCGCCTTGATCATTCATCACGTCATCGGGCGATTCAACCCCTGAAATGCATTCTGGGATGATTTCAATCATCTCTTGAGCTATGAACCCTACGTGTTCCGATCCATCATTTCTCATAGCAAACTTACGCGGTTGCATTCGCATGACTTCAGCTAATCCATAAGGAATATCGATGATGTCTTGTTTGATACGTGCATCGGATGCGTTCGTATAGCTCCCACCTCTTACAGGGATGTATGATACCCAGTTAAAACTACCATCGCAAATGCCTAAGCGCATTGCTCCAACTGTAGCATCTGTGCCCATTGCAAGATAATTTGATTGAGACCAGTTCGATCGATACACCGCCTTACCGTCTACGTTTTGCTTGCTATGAAAATACTCATCAGCCCAGACCATGCCTCCAGCATGTAAGGTTGCTTCAGGACCAGAGGATCGATTGATATTAAGTCTCTTCGATGTATTGAAAGTCATTGCATTTGATCCTCCAACCATAAAGTTGATTGGATCGTTCGTATAGGTCCCAAAGCTGATTCCGTTGGTATTAGAGCCTCCGTTTTCATTATATATGATAAGTCCGGCTTTCATTGGTGTAGCATTGTCGTTCCACCATTCCTGAGCGCGCTCCCATGACCCATATGAAATACCTGAACTAACAACGTGAAATTGTGATTCAGGCGAATTACCATTAATACAGACCCGTCCATTCGCGAATATTGCCATTGTGTTTGATATTCCGTATGATTGAAATGAAAGCTTGTTCCAATCGTTGTTAGGTCCGTTATGATAGTAGCTCATCGTAAAGCAGTCCTTATTGCTCAGAGCGGCTCCAAAACGGAAATTAGCATCTGCAGCAGTTAGAAGATTTATCTGACCGTCTCCGGTGGTAGTTGATCCAAGATGGATTTTCCCATCTTTAGCGATGGTCATACGCTTTGTAAGATTTGCTGTTTGAGTAGCTGAGGATTTCGTCCAAAACTCAATCGATGATGCCTCATATCCAGTTGCTGATGTTCGCTGACTAACGATAGCAGCGGATGTGGTCGTATCTGTCAGACCTCCAACATCGTTATGAAAAGCAATACCAGAGAATTCGCTTGATGTAAGTGCGTTGTTTGTCAAAACAATATTGTAGTTAGAGGATGTTAGAGATGCCGCAAATGTTGCTCCGGCCACAGGGTTGATCGAAGAGATAAATCGTCCGGTTATCCGATCATTGAAAAGAGACTCACCCGATGCAATATACAACGCGTATGGTTAGGTTATTCCAACATAGTTGCTTCCACTATCTATGGGCGCTCCGCTGATGTAGCATGTTGCAGCAGTTGCAATACTGGTATAAGAGGGTGAATTCGTTAGTCGCGGGGCCAAAAAGGATGTATGAGCATACACCGATATAGATCCAGCCACATCTTGAAAATCCATAACTCCGTTATCTCCAAAGCGATATGCTGCTGTGAAAATGCTACCGTATGCGATTCGTGCGGCATCTGTCTGTCGTAATAGGATCGTTGTTCCATATCCGCAAAACATTGGACCAGAGCAACTGAGCGCCGGTATGGCAGTTCCTGATCCCGTAGCCGTTATAGATATAGCTCCGCTTGAGGTTAGACCAGTGAGCGTTCCAAGCGATGCAATAGCTGTTTGTGCCGCTGTAGATAGCGTTCCGGTTAGCGTAGTCGCTAATATACTACTCAAACCAGATATGGTTCGACTTGCTCCACTGAACACGAGATTGCCACCGATCGTAAGCCCAGATAGCACTCCGAGTGATGTGATATTGTCCTGAGCTCCAGTTTGAAGCGTGCCTGTGATGTTGGTAGCGGTCAGTGATGTTATCGTTCCAATCTCTCCGGACGCTCCAATTATTAACGCCTTGTTGTTTGCTCCGTTCCAGGCGTAATACTGAGCACGTAAGTGGGTGCAGATGATACGCTGGAACCGTTAACAGTTAGACTGGCACATGATAATGCCCCAATTCCACTGATATCATTATTAGTACCGGGGACTAGAGCTACACCTTGAGCTGCTGTCCCTTGGATAATACCTGTGATATATGTCAAACGGTAATCATTCTTATCGAGGTAAAGCGTCTGTGCATAATCATAGGTTAGATATCCACTCGCATCCAACGTTAGATAGAATGCAGGGTTATAGATAGGCGATGTAAAAATTGGCTGAGGATATGAGAAACCTGAACTCATAGTTGTTTTTTGTCTCGAGCTATATAGATCGAGTGATTAAAGACACGATCATGAGCAGAATTCCAGACTTCGGCGCTTCCTTGCCAAAGAAATTCAAGTCTGCTGGCATGGGCGACATCCCTGCGCTTGACATCAAAAAGTTGTTTAGAATGGTTGTCCTTGGTCCCTCATTCAGTGGGAAGAACAATCTGTGTATGTTTATCCTCAAGCATTCTCCTCACGTGTTCGCTCATCTAACGATCATCGCACGCAATCCACACCAAGAGCTCTATGAGTACCTCCGAGATAAGTTGGAAGATTTTATCACTTTTGCTGATCCAGATATGCCCCCAAAAGTTGATCAAGTACGCCATACACCTATGAGTTCGAATAAGCCTGAGCTTGTCATCATAGACGATTACAGCAATGATAAGCTACTCCAGAAGAATATTTTCTCACATTATATGACCAGGGGCCGGCATTTTAAATTGAGTACCATATTCCTTAGCCACAGCTACTTTGCTACGGACAAGATGATTCGCTTGAATTCAGAGTACGTCGCTATCCTAAAGGCTAATTCGAAGCGTGATTTACAGATGGTTGTGAAAGATTTCAATATAAAGGGAGTAGATGATCGCTCGATCGTCTATTACTACAACAAAGCCACTGAGCAAAAGGGTCAGATGTTGTTCATAGACTCTATCAAGGGTAAAATCAGATACAACTTTGATAGGCCTATTGCAATGGAAGAGTAATTCCAATTAATCAATCAGAAAAATGCTTAACATCATATACAACTAAAATGGCGAGCTTTCTCAAACTTGACAGTACCAACTTAATCCAAGATGGATACAACTCAACTTGGAAATACTCGTTCCCTGGTTCAGCCGCTGACTTTCGTGATGTAGTATGCGCAGTCCAAAGCATCAGCATGTACAACTCGGAATATAATATCGACGCGATGCAGTTCCAAAACACAAGCTTCAAGATCGAAGTACCGACTGCGGCGACTACATCTACTATCAGTATTACTCTCCCTGACGGCATTTATTCCTACGATGATGTAAATCGCAGCATTCAGACAGCCCTTGTCAATGCTGGAGCATGTTTGATCGACCCATCAGGAAATAACGTCTTCTACCTAAAACTGAGTGAAAACAGTGTCTATTACGCTTGTCAGGTAGATTTTTCCCTTACGCCGACAACTTTGCCAACTATCGGTGGTACTTGGACAAGACCTACAACTGGTCTATACTCATCTGGTGGTACTGGATTACCTACCACAACTCGCGTCCCTCGTCTTATTATCGATAATGTTGAGTTTGGAAAGGTAGTTGGTCTAACCGCAGGTACCTATCCCGCTGCCTCAGCGATCGTTGCAAGTGCTCAGCTGTCTAACATCATTCCTCAGATTCACCCCACCAGTTCATACATCGTACGTTGCGATCTCATCAAAACTGAATACGTTGCCTCTGGTGATATTGTCAGTGCATTTGATAGAGGTGATGCAGCAATTGGACAGCTTATTTCATATAAACCGAGTCAGTATGCATGGATGAATTGCCATAATGGATCTCGCTCTACAATTACTATCAGTATCTATAACAAAAATGACAAGAAGGTAATCTTCCGTGATACTTCAGTTTCAATAATGTTGTTGCTGAGACCAAAAAAATAAGTTAGCTAATGCTTCTTTTTTTCTCACAAACGGAATGATCCAGCTACCATAGGCTTCTTACGCATTGCACGAATCTTAGCCATGTGATCTTTAGCTTCTTGCGAACCCTTTGCAAATTTCTTACCCTTCGGCTTGGCAACGCCTACGCCATATCGACGACGGACTTCACCTCGAATAGACTTAATTAGATCCTCATGCTCAGGTTTGGTCGCCTTGGATAGTAGGTACTTTTCTCCAGCATCAACTGCATCAGTTAGAACCCCCTTTCGTTTAGCGTACGAAAGAGCTCGCTTGGCCCCCTTCTTAACGTCTGTCATAGTTAGACGACCTCCTTCTTTATCGCTATCAGAGTCATAAACGCCAATACCCGTCATGGAACGAATGGCTGCTCTTGCTGGAATAGCCGCTGATGGCTGTCCAGCATATGTAGCGAGAGCGGGAACAGCGAGATCAGCTGCGCGAGACAATAGTCCCGAATTATTAGCGAACTTAAAAGCTGATTTAATGCCTCCCCATATATTGGACCAAATACTCGCTCCATACATGCCACCTCCTTGCATATGCTTGAATGGATAGCCAATTTCCTTCTTTGTGATAGTTAGACGTGTGCCTTTCCCCGCTTTGTGTGCTTTGACCGCTTTAGCGTACGATTCAGGGTGTAGATGTAGTGTAGCTCCGCTCCCACTTAGATCATCTTTAGTCAGCGATAATGTACCGGTCTTAAACGCTCGCTTGAGCTTCGCCTCGGGGATTGTTGATGAAACTGATAACTCCTTGAAAGTCATGGTTAATTCTATATAATAGTCAAGTTTAAATCTTTCATTTTTGAAAATACTTGTGGCTTATTGTGCTGCTTGGAATATAGCCAGAGCATACACCATATTCCACAGTAATCTCCATACGTACCTTGGAATTGCTTGGGATTATACTTCCCGATACCATACTTCGTTGGTGCTGCTTCTCCCATTGAATCGAAGAATTCACCATTATGGACAGCCTGCCAGTGTCCTACATCAAGGTTAGGTGGTCTAAGTAAAACCAGATATGAACCTTTCTTTGAGATAGGTTTTGTTATTTCATTCGATTCATAGATATCATCCAGATGAACTCCAATTTTTTTCGCGAGTTCAATAAGATCATGGTCGCTGGTGATCGGCTTGATAAGGTCGCTCATAATATTTAATTTCGTTCAAACTATATTAGAAACCATATACAATCAACGATGAGTGAAACTCAACTATCCGACCAATATTTGTACCAGAGCTCGCTCAAGAGCGATCCGGAGATCAAGGTATCTTCCGGCAAGCGTGTCCCGTTTGTAATCGATCTTAACCAGGGATCGTATCAGAATGGAGTTATTACTATCGATGCCACTGCTCAGCTTAACGGTTCTGAAGGATTTGCCTGTCTTCGCGATGCTTACATCATGCTCCCATACAAGGTATCGATGAAGAATGGTGGTACCGCTCAGACTCTGCCTGCCAATCGCTTCTGCGCTACTTTAAAGTGCGGCAACTGGAATGTCATTGATAGCATGTCGCTGGAACTGAATGGGAAGACCATCGTTTCGATGGCGGATTATAAATTGTTTTGGAACAACATTCGTGCTCAGACGGGTTATAGCCCTCAGTACGTTGAAAAGCATGGAGCGGAGTCCTTCCTTTTCCCTGATTCTGCTCAGTCCGCTTTGTACAGCTCTGCTACGAGCTCCACTACTGGCGATGAATTCACAAACACTACTGCATTCACATCTTCGTTTGCTACCACAGGACCCGCTGGTGGTGCTTCTATCCCTAACGATGGTCTCGTAAAGCGCCTGCTGTCGAACCCTCCTAATGCTGGCTCTGACTTCTCTACGGCGTGGCCTTCGGTAGGTGGAGCTGCTGCTTCTACCACAATTGCTAACCAAACGGCTCGTGGTGCTTTCGTATCTGGTGCTGCTACTGCTAACGCTATCATGGGAACGTGGACCTACATGCTAAAGGTTAAGCTAACCGACCTCCACCCCATCTTTAAGGAACTCGACCTCATGGCTAATCCACAAATCCGCCTTCGCTTCAGAGTCAACCAGGGTACTTCTAGTATCGCTGTAGACGCTACGAAGGGTATGTCTCTAACGAGTACTACTCTCGCGAGTGGTAATGTGTGTCCTGTGATGGTTGCGGCTTCTTCCACGGGTAATCCTATGGCTGATGTTCTTGCTGCTTCTGCCTCGTTCAGTATTTTATGGGGTGCTGTTGTCAATGCTCTTGAACCTACTATTGATGGTACTTACATGCCATTTACTACTTCTCGTCTATATGTACCGTTTGTTCATCTTGAGAATCCTCAGGCAATTATCTCCAAGCCTGTGAAGAAGGTTCGATACAATGATTGCTATGCTCAGTGGTTCTATCAGCGTGCTGGTACTGGTAAGCAATCGACTCAGCTTAATGCTGCATTCGATCTTCAGCTATCGGCTTCTGTTAAGAATGCTAAGTACGTTATTCTCCTTCCTTTCGCCGAGCAGACTGGTAGTTTCGCTTCCGCAGCTGTACAAGATTTCCAGAGTCCGTTTGATTCGGCTCCTTGGACTCTTCACCCCGGCTCCAGTATCCGCAACTTCAACGTTCGTATCGGTTCCAGCAGACGTTTGACATCAGTCATGACTATGACTTCCACCACTTCACTAATGAAATCGCTAAGATCGCTTCGATTAATGGTGATCTGACCCCTGAGCTGGTAAATGGTCTTCTTGACTATCAGACGTGGTCGCTAACTAACCGTGTTCTCATTGCTGACGTTAGTCGCCTAACGGAGCGTGATATCCCTCAGGCGATTCAAGTACAAGGTGTCAACGCTGGATGCCAGGGCACCAACAGGCTTGTATTGGTTGTGAGTGAGCAAGAGCTAACCTACGATCGTCTAACGGGTGAGGTACTTGACTTCACTACGGCTTAGATTTAGACTTAAAAAAATATTATTTTCAATTACTTAATCTCTAAAGCCTCGACCAGCTTGGGACATTTCTCAATTACGAATGGATTCTTACGAAGCCAATCGATATAATTAGAATCGATTATACTGATTTGCGTAAGTGTCTTACCTTTGTACTTACCCCAGGCCATCATATAAGAGTTATCATCATTGAGGAACTTTGTTTTAAGAAAATCCCTAATCTTATCACTAATATTGAGACTTGGTTGGTTGTGCATCCATCGACAATAACCAGGATCGGAAGTGAATACTTCTTCGATCGGCGTGTCCTTGTATTTTCCGAAAGCTAGTTCGTTCGACATGTTATTAGTGTGGTGTATCTATATACATACCCCTTTATTTTTTTGAGAAAAATAAATAAATTAGTTCTGAAGTCGAATGCGTTTTTTAGCTGGTTGTGATCTTTAGATCTTTAGATCTGCGGCTTCGAAACTCCTCCTGAAGCGTTGGTTGCTCCTTGAGCTCTCAGCTACTTGAGAGGGCGTGCGGTTGAAAAACCGCTGCATGACAACTAAGGATGATGAGAGGTTTCGAAACTACCTTCTGAAGCGATAGCGTTTTCTTTCGCTCTAAGGTGGTCGAGAGGTTGTCCTCGTTGAAACCACCGGCTGTCGCTTCTAAGGAGACGAGAGCATTTAAAACTACTTCTGAGGTGGTGGCGCTTTCTCTCGTTCTAGGGTGGTCGAGAGGTTGTGTCGTCAAAGTCGTAGCATTGCATTAGAAACGATTAGTCCTATTCTCCTTGTTAAATAAAGCTAAGAAAAAAAACTGCCGGTGTAATGTGCTGGCTATTACTACTGCCGCAGGTGCCGATCAAATCGATGAGATGACCTCTGTGATTGGAAGATGTCCAGCTTGAAGTGCACGACCGCAACGGGGGTCTATCTCCATGGCAACCTTTCACGCGCATCGCCAAAAGAACGCCACGTCGGTCAGTTGGCAGTTCTCCTCAAGATGCTACGCAAGGCCTCAGCGGACGTTGTGGTGGTGGGCGCTGGAGTGGCAGGCTGCTCGGCGTTCTACCACCTGGCACGTCTAAATGCTCGCAACCCGGGGTTCAAGCCGCTGCTGGTGGATGCACTGCCCCCGCTGTCGCTCACCAGTGCGAACGGCTCCTTCAGCTACCGCAACTGGTTCCCGAGCGAGGCCGAGACGCCCATGCGAGAGCTCGTGGTGCACTCGATCGACGAGATGGACGACATCTGCCAGCAGACCAACAACGCACTGGGGTTGAACCGCAACGGATACCTGTTCGTGACTCGCGATGCTGGCAAAATGGAGGAGCTCAAGCACTTGGCAAAGAACCTGGAGCGGCATGGGGGAGGGGAGCTAAGAGTTCATGAGCCGAACGACAAGCTCAGCGGCTACCGGCACTCTACGGAGGAGATGCAGTACGATCTGGATGGGAGCGACCTGTTGGTGGGCATCGACAACGTTGCGGCCGCGTTCCCGAACTTGAAGGACTCGGACGCTCTTGCGGCGCTCCACGTACGTCGTTGCGGATCGCTGAACCCTGTGAAGGTTGCCAACTACGAGCTCAACAAGGCAGTCGAGTACTGTCCGAAGGCTGAAGTGCTGCAGGGCAAGGTCACGGACTTCTCCGCTATCGGTGGGAACGTGAGTGGGGTTAAAGTGGCCATGCACAATGGAGAGACGCTGGAGGTGGCGACGCCCAACGTCGTGTTTGCTACGGGGCCGTTGTTCGAGAGAACTCTAGATATGCTCAAGCAGCGCGATCTGTCGAGCTACGACGTGCCTATTATCAATGAGCTCCACTGTCGCGCTATTGTGAACGACGTTGATCATATCTTGCCACCTACGATGCCACTGACATTCGATTCGGACCCGATGGGCAAGCTTGAGGTGCGTCAGTAAGACTCGGCTGTAGTATCTGTATCTGGAGTGGAAAGCTCATTTGAACCTGTTCTGTTGCAGATTTCGGAGGAAGAGCGCACAGAGATGATGGCGGACCCATCGGCGGCACGGCTGTTAAAGGAGTACCCTGGAGGAGTTCATGTACGCCCGTACAACGGGGATAAGATGATGGCGGTTTGGACGTACGACATCGAACCCGTACCAGCGCACTACCCCGTTGAAGACGTTCTGGACAGGAGGTAAGTTGCTGTAGAATTGCAAGAGGCCTAGATCGTGTAGCCGATACCTCTAACGTTGACGCTGTTGTAGATTCCCAGAAGTCTGCGTTCGTGGACTCTCGAGAATATTCCCGCAGGTGAAGTCGTATCTGACGAGACCTGAAGTGCGCGATTCCTTCTACGTCAGCGGTGGCTACTATTGCAAGACGCTGGACAACCTGCCACTCATCGGGCCAGCTCCTAGCACAATTGGCGGGGTTTTCCTGCAGTCCGCTATGACTGGAGTCGGGCTCATGTCCAGCGGAGCGTCGGGACACTTGCTGGCAACGCACGTCATGGGCGAGAGGCTGGAAGGTTGCGGGCTCGCTAACCACGTTGACGCGTTCCTACCGAGTCGGTTCGAGGACCAAGCCTATGTGGACTTCCTCAGCGACGGAGGCGCAGCCGCGTGTGGACAGGTGTGATCGAAGTCAGCTTTCAGCGAAGGCAAGGCAGAGGTAAAGCAAGTCGAAGCGATTGAGTGAGGAAAGTAAAAGGTAAACAGTTAGCGTGAGTGAAGTCAACCTATCGATTCATCGTATCTAAGCAGGAAATGTCGGCATCAGCTCCTGCTGCTTTGGAGGAGGGGACTCCTGAAAGTAATCGTGTGCCAGTGCGTCCTTCGCTGAAATACGTTTGCGCGGGCTAAGAGCCAGCATCCGACTCAGGAGATCAAAGCCTGCCTTTGACAGCGAGCATCCGCTGCCTGAAAATGTAGCAGCAAGCGGGAACTTATCTCTCAGTCGAGAATGCTTCGGCCACTTGCCACGCACACTAACGTTCGCGTCTGGCACGTCCTCGTCGACACCCGGCCAGTTCTCCTCGTTAGGCGCCCCCAGCAACTTGAAAATCTGATCAGTCTGATCCAGCTCTCCACGACCAGCAAACAGCGGCTTCATCAACAGCATCTCGGCGAAAATGCACCCAACCGACCACATATCCACCGCCGTCGAGTATTTCTTGGTACCGAGCAGCAACTCAGGAGAGCGATACCACAACGTCACCACCAGCTGCGTGTACGTTCTCAAGGGGGAGCCATACTTCCGTGCCAGCCCGAAATCACACACTTTCAGCACGCCGCGTGCATCATACAGCAAGTTGCTGGTCTTGAGGTCTCGATGGATGTACCAGCGCTCGTGCATATAGGCCATGGCACTCAGCAGCGAGTGCAGCAGGTACTTGACCTCGGACTGCAGCCACGGAGCCTTCATCTTGGTCTGCATGACGTGCTTGAGATCGTTTTCGGCGTAGTCCATGACCATGTAGATCTTGTCGGGCGTGGAGCCCACCACCATCTCCCGCACTTGGACGATGTTCGGGTGGTCCAGGGACAGCAGCACGTTGGTCTCGCGAAGCGCGGTGACGGGGAAGCCCTCCTGGCTGGCGTCGGCGCTCATTTTGACCTGTTTGAGCGCCACAATGTCGCCCGTCTCCTTGTCCCGCGCCTTGGATACCACACCGTACGTGCCTTCATCAATCTTGCCGATGCGCGCGTAGCAGTCGACGCTGCGGCAGCCCAATAGGTAAAAGTTGTGTCTCGGAGGGTCACTTGGGACGGCTATTGCGTCGGCTGTAGAGAGTGTAGAGACGTCGGGAGCGCTGCTATTTGGAGACGAGATGGCCGCAGAGATGGAGGGGGCTTTACTGCGGCTGGAAGGCGTTTGCTTGCGTCGCGAGGCGCGCTCGTCGCCAGAGTCCGAGTCCGAGTCCCAGCGGTTCCGCTTCGCCATTCCGCTTTGAATGGAAATGATGTGAGCCCCATTAATTGATGTCTGACACATACGTTTGAGGTGAAATGGGTACAGCCGACTTCAACTTGGAAGTTGCCTTTTTTTTATGGGCATACGTTACACAAGCTAAGGGCAATATGCATTAAGGGGTTTTCACTAACTGTTGAATCCACCTAAATGACTCGATGAGGAGTTGCCTACTTTCGCGCTCGCAGAAGCGTGGCAAGAACCACAGCGGACGTCGCGACTGCGGCAGCGATCACCAAGCCCGTCCGAGGCTGTTTGTCGCTGCTAACCAGTCGCGTATGGTAGTCGAATGTGGCGAACGGACACGAAGCAGGCGGGTGCTGAATCGAGTTGTCGGCACCGATATCCTGCGTGGGGCCAAAGTACTCGTAGTGCAGCTGAGCCGCCGGGACGGACCACTGCTTGCTGAGAGACTGGAACACAGCCGTCATGAAGCCGGCAGGGCCGCAGAAGTAGAAGTCGCAGTCCTTGGACGGCAGGAACTTCTCAAGCTGGTTGATGTCGAACTTGCCGTAGACAGCGTGGGCGGTGACGAAGTCGTTCTTCTTGGCGATGCTCTCGA
>JAGDFM010000252.1:8555-56242 GCA_019155715.1 Phytophthora pseudosyringae | reverse complement strand
GTAACGGGTGCCAACCCCCCCCCCCCCCCAACGCACTCATGGAAGCTGGGGCATACAGTTTCCTTAACTTAAATAAAAAATGTGCGCTCCAAATTGCGCTCCTAGATAGCCGTAGCTCTAGTCTATGTAGTAACTTATTATCTATTGGAGCCCTATGCCAGTCTCGGATCCTGGCAAATGCTGAAGCTGCAGTTGGTGCATGCCTTCAGATGTTGGCAAATGCGGCAATCCGCTTTCTTCACTGAAACAGCAACACAAATGGGCCCATCAAACAAAGCTCTGAAATTACAATGTACATAGTGAAAAATTTCAAAGAAAAATCGAACTGGTACTAATCTGAAAGACGTGGATATCTAAAATGCTCAATGTTTTCAAACATAAGCACTTTTAGTGCTCACCAGCAGTTACGTCCAGTCGGTGGAAACTCGGTGACTGACCACTGTTAGCAAACCAAGCGCTGAGCTCCTAAAAGGCGCAATGTCTTCCAATGTAAATTCGTTTAGTGCCTACCAGCAGCTACGTCCAGCAAACAAGAGACTGACACTTGTCGCATCATATTGTGTCTGTAGCTCCGGGTCAAGATTGAGAGGTGCGCTTGGACGAGTCTGCATCGTTTTTAGTAGCTTCTTGCACCTAAGCGGCCCAGGTACGGGCAAGTCGCGGCTATTGAATGAGTTTCCAGCTCTTCTCCAGGAAATTTTAGTGGTGATGCGAACGAAGAGATTGTAAGCTTGGTGGGAAATGCCGTCACGCTAAACATCAAATATGAGCACGAGACACCTCTCGTAGAAAATCCTTTCGACGATGCAAGCAAATCGATTGGGACATGGATGCTATTCCAACTACAGAATCATCGAAGTTGGAGGCACTTTTGCCGACTGAATGAACACGGGGTGCTTCCAACTGCTGTAATCTCGAAACTACCCCAGCTAACTGACAAAACGCTGAACAGACTCTGTATTGTTGATGGAATGTAGAACCTGGAGTACAAATGTTTCGTCGCTTGGACTGCCTTTGCAATCTCGTGAACGTGGCAGACTGTTGGGTAATTGTCATTGTTTCATCTTCGATGTGTCAATGCCTTCGAGAGTTTATTGATACTTCACGGCAACTGCGAATGGTGCTGCAGATGCCCAGAGTCTCTCGTCCAAAACTACAGCAAAGGGATATCTTTGATACGTTTGAACACCCTAATCGGACGCGACTTTTGAATAGCGACATGGATGGATACGGGCGAGGCATTGAAGAACTCTACACAGGGTTGAGCCGCATGGAAGGGGGGGTATTGTGTTGGTGATTCGACGGGTATACACGCTGCCTGTCTAGGCTTTGAAAGTCAGTTGGAAGAATTACGAATGGCGTTTCTTGCGGTCATTGCTCGACGAGTCGTTACTAAGAAGTCAAAGTTTGGACATTTGGGTATCAACGATGTGCTTTTATCGGGGGTTTCCCGGTTGTGGGGGGAGGTCGAACGGAGAGGGATCCTAGAGTGCCCTTACCTTCTATATTTGCTGCTTGACGCGAACGGGTGTCCTTGGCCTGAGGTTGCCTGGTACGCTCCAATTGAACTTCGCGAGAATATCATCCCGTGGCAAACCTGGGAACGATTTAACTTTATATTTTGAGTGCGAAAGTCCTGTGCATATGCCCAGGACCCCGTGAACTGGATGGATCTTCATAACGGAGCTCGATTTGGTAACGGATATATTCGGGGTAGTCCGCGAATACAGCCCATGTAAAATCCATCTAAAGGCAATGAGCGAGGGATTTCGTCTCGCTCATTGTGTGGATTTGGGATCGAAATCCTTCGTGTACCAGCTTACCCATCGGGGGATTCGTATTTGCGCGTTAAAGACGTCCACAGAAGGTTCTTCCACGAGGCACACCAGTACAAACGCGTTAACGGTCCTCTATCTCCCTCGTAACTTTAGTTCGAACCGAGTATAAGCAATCACAGACACCGCAACACTTTTCAACCAGGTGCGCATTCGATAAGCGCTCTGTACACGCCACCAGCATTTCATCCACTCGCTGGAGTGGTATGGGTCCAGGTAATTCAGCAACACACCGCAAGGCAATTCTATTTTGCTTTCGCCGCACCCGTTCACGGTCATTACTGGTAGCCCCATCGAGGCGAAGTTCCCGTTTTCTCTCGACAGCTCGCTGTTCCGTAGGGTTCTAACCCAGTGAAAATTCCATATGCCGCGCTGACAAATGCAAGTATCACTAGCCAGCGATAAGCAAGTCTATGTGGCCCGGACACCATAGCGAACGAGTCAAAATAGCGTATGCCGAGCTGGCAAACATACCTAGCCATCGAGAAGCAATCCATCTTGTCCACGTGCTCATTGAAGAATCGACTGACTGATAGATGTATACCAATTTGCGTGTTACACGAATGTCTTCCCTGGCCGACACGGGCAACATCCAGAAAAAATGTCACCATTGAAAGGGTATCAAGTGCTGACAAATTTACTGTAGTTTCTTTTAACTTGCCGTTTGTATTCAAACCCGCTTCACCCGATAGCGACAGACGGTCAGATTTGACAGGTATATGGAAAAACGACAAATCGTACCAGGAATCGGATCACACCTACACGCTGAAATAAATATCAGAGAACAGAAGCACGAGAGCCTCTCATTTAAGGTGTATGGGTTTTCGTGGATGAAACAAATAAAAACTATCCTGTTCAAGGACCGACTCGAGTCGACCTTCAAAACGCTCATTACAACGGTACGAACTCGATGTTTTAATCTTTTGTTAGTATATCCAGAGTATTTTTCCATGTTCGATAGGATGGCCCACAGCACTTTAGCGACGCAAACACTGTGCTACGACGTCGACAGCTTAAGCACAATTACCCTGGATCCTGGAATGACGGAGGCACGAGCCGTCAATTTTCAAGAAAACTAGCCGATCCCACCGTCATGGTGGGAGAAACGAGAGTCGCTGCCGATTCTGCTTTCCCCGTTCTTAGAGTACCGTTGCTAAGATCGTGACGTCTCTGAAAGACAACGATATTGATCGTGCTTCACCCGAGTGCAGGCTTGCACTGATAGCTCTCAGTAATGTTATCACGACGTTGCGCCAGCGCCGGAATAGGGAACGGGCTCAGCGCCAAAGTGTTACCGCCGTCTGCTAATGCCGCTCCCGTACAATCCTGATAAGAGGCAACTTTCTCTGAGCAACATCTCCAGGCTGTTCAACTTTCGCGTTCGTCGGACAGAAATTTGCCGAAATTGATCATTCTTCAATAGGTAGATAGGTAAGAGTGTTTCGTATTATCACATCTCCTTAGCATATATACCCTGAATGTCACCGTTACTTCTTAGGCAGGGCCATCGCTAGCATTGTCGTCGGCATCTCATAGTACTGTGCTTCACGCTCGGAGCGTTCAAAGTCACTGCGCATGGCTTTCTTGCATGCGTAGGCGCGCTTCCTCACGGACCGCTTCGCGCTCTTCCTTTTCTTGGTGGTAGCGCAACTCACGCTGATGCGACCGCTCACCATCACGAGAAGCATTTGAGCCAGATCCATGCTTGGCTGCACCAGTTCGTGCAGCGCATTGTCGATTCTCAACCTTATTTTTGCCGTTTGTGACAATGTGACTTGATCGCCACGCGAACGTTTCAACTTTTTGCTTAGTTCAGCGAGTTGTTCGGGTGTTTTTCCAGTGCGGTGAGTTGCTTTAAGGCGTCCTATACATTATAGGCGAAACGTAATATCAGTATTAATTAGTCATCCGATTCAATTAGTCATCGAGATTGCACGTTGTGCTTCACAAGGTTACCTTTCACAGCCGTGGTGCTATCAGCACCATGCCCAACGATAGAACTGCCATCGGGCATGTGGCCATTCGTAGAGGAACTAGCCGGTACATGGTCGTTTTCAGCCGCTAGTGGTTCCGCGGGCAATGTAACAACGTTCTTGGCCTCGTCCGCAATGCTAATAGGGCTGGTATAGGTACTGCTAGGAGCTGTGGTAGCCACCCCGGTAGCGTCCCATCTGCGGCATCATCCTCCAGCTCGACCACACTGCACTTGCTCTCTATGGCTCGGTAGATGGACTTAGCACTTCGAACTTCAAGAGGACATACAAGTTCACCTGCATGGCAACAAAAATATCGTTACAATGTTAGTCATCCACCAAATAGCATTTGCCTTCATTAGTTTTCACCTGTCGGCTTGCGCGCGTTTGTTTTAGCGTGAGGGACACCACGTCAAGCCACGCTGCGGCCACTCAGCGGGCAGGTTCATATTGTAGGCACACTGCACTTCATCTCACTGAGCAGACTCAAGTGGCAGGAACGGCTCCACATACATAAAAAAAGATCTGGCAATCATCGCAAACAGACATATACTAGCGGTTAATCCGAGGTAGCAATCCTTCGAAACAACTTGCGGTCCAAGTGTGGCGTTGTGAAGCCCTTATCCACGCCCGTAGTAGCACGGCGAGCCAGTGGTAGTGAGTTGGAGACGGTGTGAACTCGAAATGGTGACCACAAGCAAGTGAGCGCTGAGCCTCCTTGGTTTGACTGGATGGCTGTTGGGTGCTGACTGCCAGTCAGAACCCTGGCACCAGTTTAACGGTACGAAAATATGCGTAGTGTGTCGCAATCTGTGGGGACGTGATTCGCATCTTCGCCGTTTGCGAGTGATTTGTATTGTTATTTGTGGGCAAGGCGTGTCAAATTGTTACATGTGAGTGCTTGATAGGCATCCGGAACCGGAGAGCGTTCACTGCGCAGGAATAGTTAGTGTCTGTATCTGCACTACCTCGGCATTTTGGAATAAAGAAACTATGGTCCAAAAATATACCCCAGTGGAGCAACTTGACCCTTCGTTATTCCACTGGACCTAAATCGGTGTTCGAAGGCAAGAAACCGCCGCCTCGCCAAGTGATGGATTTCTGTCACTCGACCATCTAAGTATTGGAACATCTGCAGGTAATCTATTCGTAATTTATCTGGATTTTATCCAGCTTTTGATGTTCCAATTCCAAGCGATAATCCAACATCTTAAGTTCTCTATTGACAGGATTTATTAGACTAATCGGTGCAATTGTTCAGAACCAACGAGTCGCCTTCTACCTGAGGCTGAAATAGTCCGTGCAGTACAACCCCCAGGAAATACAACGCCTGCGCCCGCACAATTAACTCTGCAATTCTGGCTCAATCCCGCCTCGAGCTCAGAGGATTCTTCGAGCAAGTTGGCTGTAGATAATACAAGTAATTTCGACCAAGATTTTGACTTCAGATTTGGTGAGCTAGATTAAGAGGCTGATCGTGATTATCACATGGATGACATTGCGGAAATCAATAGAGAGATGTGGCACGAGCAACCCCCCCCCATTCTGGTGCCTCACATTTTTGTTTTAAAATGTTTAATCACCTACCCTCCACACCAGAATCCGTTTGTGTGGGGAATCCTAGCCACAACACCAAGTGATGGCTAGGGTTCGCTTGAGATATTCGCAAATAACAAAGTCCAAAAGCAGCTAAACTACTGGCACCACCATGACCGTGCGCTCTGCAGCACTCGAGCTTCACAAGCGCAAGAACTTCATCGAGGAGGACAATATTCTGCTGTTGAAGCAGGTGATCGCAGACGAACCCTTCCGCCATGGCGACGTGAAAGTCAAGGCCAAGTGGAATAAACTAGCTGCGCATGTTGTTGTTGTGCTCGGCCTTCTCACGGGATATAATGACGGGCAAAGCAGCGCAAAATCGCACTACACTTCTCATTGGTGAGGTATTACATCTAAAAGTAGATGCCGCTAAAACGAAATGCGAAATAAGCTCGTCTGTCTGGGGTCGATGTGACCATCTCCGACAATGAAGCGCTAGCTGGGGCACCGCTAGAGACGATCGACACGAAAGCGCTCAAGAAAGTAGCAGACGCAAAGAAGACAGAAGCCGCCGAAGCAGCAGGAGAAACGGTGCGGAAGCTGGATGTAAAGCGAATGTACCGTCTCGCACTTGAGAGGGCGCGTCTAGAGGCAGCGCCAACTCGATAATCAGCGCCTCATTGAGGCGCTAGCAGTTTTGGTTCGAAAGTAGGTACCATTGATAGTGCAGTAATGCAAGGCTAAAACAAAATGACGTTCATTTTGGCAGGTTACATTTCTAGATAACTCGTGCAGCGTTGGTGGCTCCAAATCGAAGTATGAACTATTTTGATTTCATCCTTAGTAACATGCGTGGCAATTGGTTAGAAGCATAGCCCCTCGAGCGAACTTTCCCACTGGACTGAGTCGTGCTTTCAAAATTTTCTTCAAATCAACGTAGGCCCACAGCGTTTTCATCAACTTAAAGTTCCATTCCGCATATGTCCTAATAGCACTAACTTTTGTGTTGAAAATGCGCTAGTGCGTAGAGAGAACGGTTTGTTTGAAGCCCGTTACGACGAACTTGCTGATGCTGTATGCTGGGTCACCGAAAAATGATCCGTCCGTCGAAAGCAGTGGGATATTGATTAACCTTTCGTGCGCCACTTAGGTAACTTATAATATACAAAGCGAAGTCATTTGATTCTTAAAGGGCGCAGTGAGCGCCCTTTTAAGAAATCACGGTACCTCTGAGCACATTTCTTGTAACATATCAACTTCAATGATTTGCCAGTGGTACCTGATATATGCACATACCTTGATTTTTGTATGATAAGTTGTAATAGGTCCCCACCCAGTTACATAAGTAGTTTAGATATTACATAAGCAGTCATGGGTGCACCCGGCTAGCGGGTGCTGAAGTGTCACACGCTGATTGGTTGATAATGGGGGAGCCAGACCCCTTATCATCCAATCACGTGCTGACCTGCATTTGAGTGGCTCACATGAGGCCAGGGCATCCGCCCACGTCCTAATACTAAAACAGAGTTGATTTTTCCCCGGACTTAATACTTGGTCTTCGTCGCTACGCGCTTCCTCATCGCTACGTGTAAGCTAGTAACGGGTAACCACTTAGCCCATTACATAAGTGGTCATGCCGTTTATGTTATGTTATAACATACGGTATAAACTACTTGAACCTGCGCCCTTTAGAGGAATTTAACGAACAGATTTCGGACAATGCCTTACTTTACCCTACCCGTACACTGGGAGTTTGTCAATGTGTTACACTTTACTACAATACGAATGGAGGCTGAGCTCACAGCATAAACGGATGTGATGCACCCATGATGAGGCTATGGAGCTGGTGTTGTGGGCGATGGACATGGAAGACGACTGCATGGAACTACTACAGTCTCGCTCGATAACAGCACCGAACGGCAGCTTATATCCGACATTCATTCAACCTTCGCTCACATGGAAATGCCTATGCAGAGGCAAACTTCCGCTTCAATGTGCAGGGTGTGTGCAGGCTCGAAACCCTCGTCACAAGCAGCAACAATCGGTGCAACCAGCTGGAGGCGATGGCTATACTGATCTACCGGCTGTCGTAGCCGCGTCGATTGCATGACATATCGGGGAAGTTTGGACGATTTACTAGCAGCTTGTGCCGCATTTTCCTATGCATGGGTAAGTGTCACCGCCAACCAACTATGGTTTTATGGCATATTAACCCGATGCTTGGTTTTGGTTAGATGACTATGTAGACGCCAGATATAAAGATAAGCAATACTTTCAGACTTAATTGGCCGAACGTCGTATGGACCAAAACTGCACTGCCATCTCGGCCCGTACATACATTGAAGGTGTGTTTGCGTTTCCAGACGGAGCTAAGATTCCTGGTTGTCAGCCAAAGACAGTGGGGGATGGCGCCAACTTGCAACGAAGAGTCTCTAGCGACCACAAGAGAGTTCATTGCCTCGTATTCCAGGGTGATTCATGCTAAATTGAAGTGGTTTGGAGATTATACAAGTCATCTGAAATAGTGATAGCAGCGATTAGTGCAGGTCTTCCGACACCTGACGGACTGTGCATCCACTTCTACGGACCCTACGAAGGCAGACGCCACGATACTACAGTGATTGCGTCAAATGAATTGTTAAATTGTTTTAACCCTTTCGTGACAAAAGAGCGCTCACTGCGGGGGTGTTTCCAAAACACGGTATAAAATGACCTCCGCTTAAATATTTGGAGATGTGATAGTCTTACCTGGACGGAAAGAAGCAGGATTGACTCGATGCTTGTGAGTACATCGGGACTCAGCTCGACTTGGAAACGTTGGGGCATCGCTAGCGTGAAGTCGATCGTGTCAACCCATTTGACATCCTTGTCTACAAGGTGGATACTCTTCGTTGCTTTGTGCCTTTTCTTCATGATTCCCAGAGTTTCTGTTGAATATAGACCAACGCCAATTATTTCCACCACCACGTTCTGCTCACCGAAATTTTGACGACCTGCGTCTTTCTGTTACTTCTGACGAGCTGCTACTTTGCCGACGCACCTCTCAATGAGATCTGTGCGGAATATGCGTGTGATTGCATCAAGAGGGGTCAACTGCTTCGCGGGTGGTAAAGGATTTTTCATACGGGCGATTGGTGCTCGGGGTTTCTTAGCGACTCAAACAATTAAAACCGGGTGAGGAGAGCTGCTGACGACGTCTATGTGGGTTCGTGCTCACAGCTTCTTGCACAGTTGCAAGGCTCAGATTTGATGAGTACATGTCTGAGTCGTCTTAAGCCAGCTCAACAATTTTCTTTCGGGAGTTTTTCTTGACTCTTGCAGCTTGTTTTGGTCGACCTCGTGGTCTCGGTAGGCTCATCACTTCAAATACACAATCGTTCACAGATTCCAAGATCGTGTGTGTGTGTGGGGAGGGCAGTCGACTCGTTCACCGATTCGCCCAACTGTATGCCCGATTAGCCCGACTGTATGACCGATTCGCCCGACTGCATGCCCGATCCGCCGGACTGGGTGGCAACGTCGCTGGGAAACGCAGCCAACTGGGGATTCGTTCGTGTGCGTACTTGAATACCGACTGTCAACTGGGTAGGAGGTTGTGATGAAGCTGGCCGTGATTCGCAAGTATTGCTACCTGGTTCACAAACATTGGTCGACTCGCTAGCATCTCTCGACTCTACTTCATACACGGAATGTTCCAAATGTGCAGGTCTGCTGAAATCTCCCTTCTTGATTTGACGTGCCACATCCTGCAAGTATGGCACCCCCTCTCGATACTGATCCATGCCAAGCCCATCCATAGTATCGCAAATCCCGTTAGCAATACGCCAAGCCTCGCGATACTTTCGATTTGAGAATTTTATGAGGGGTGCCCGGACGTGTACTTTGTGAAAAGCATGTGCCCAGGTGACGATGCGCTGGACGCGTTGAACGCGGAGTATTCCGTCACCAAGCACAACTGGACGTGCTCGTGTTTGCTTATGACAACTCATTTGCGCCACGTCGACATGTTTTTTCTTCTGAGAAAGGCTTTGGCATGGAGACAGCCATCCCAACGCAACTACTGAATCCACGTTGGTTGCTTTCATCTGTACGGAGGGCGATCGAGTTTGAGAACGTCGTCGACAATGCACGGTCCAGTGCAAACGAGTACTGATCATGTATCAAGATGCGTGCTCACTGACAAGATACGCAACAATGATCATCTCACGGTCGTACCCCACGTGCTAAACATTGACCATTTTGTTCACGTCATCCACAAAGCGCCTCTCTTAAAGGCTCTGGTAGTACATGATGGACGCAATCCATTCATCCACGGTCATGAAGGAATCAACCCATTCCTTAAGCTGTTTCCACGAGGCCTCCAACCTGTTGTTGGTGTTGTTTCCGAGTGTGACCGCGTTTTGGTGCTTGTGCGCGCACCAGAGATGTCAACAGTTGTCCCAGTTCTTCAGAATGGAAGCGACAAACGGGTGACTGGCGCGATTCATCCAAAATTAATTCACCATCAGTGGAATCTGACCCTCGTGCGTTTGGTGTTGACTCGTGTACAACCGTAGGTAGTTCCTGCCCAACTGGGCCCGACCGATACCCGACTACACTCGATAACTGACCGTCTGAGGCTAGTTAACCGTTGTGACTGTACTCGAATCTACAGCTGATGTAGCATGGTCTGTAGTGGAATAGTCAACCGAAAGGAGATGCAGCATGTACCGGAAATGCTTCATGTACTCCTTCTCTGTCTTGGCATACGTGAGCTGGGAAATCACACCTCGTAGCTGGTCTTTCAGCCGCGAATTAAAACCATAATCCGACACAGTAATCTCCTCCCTTAAGTATGTAAGGACATGGAACTGGCAGAGCAGGATAGTTACGTCTAGGAAGGCGGTCTTCAACACTGATATCTCTGTGAAGTCCTTGTCAATCAGCACACACCGCAACTTCTTCCAGGCTGGATTGTTACACTTAAATTCCTCCAGCGCAGTTAACAACATATGTATGCCAGTGCTCGTTCTGCAATAGTGCGTGCTGCACAAATTGGCCCTTTCCAAACGTGTCATGAGCCATGAATGAAAAAAACTTGTACTTCGACCGATTAGTCCCATGTGTCGCGTCAATCAGCAGAACCTCAAGGAACTCTCGAAAAAGGGACCGCATGTGGTTAGGGTGGAGCGTAATGCAGGTTGCAGCTTTCTGGAATGCCAAAAGGTGTGTTAGTTCTAAGAATTTTCACGAATAAGTGAACGAAACGTTGCAATCATACCTTTCCATCCACATCATCGACAAAAATACGGCCAACGTTCCCGGAACATCTCCAAACTCGGACATCCACTTCTTCAATCGCTTAGCGCTGGTGTGGGGCGGATTGCGTTCTCTCGATTTTTCAACTTTCGAACCAGGTTGTGGGCATCCTGATCCTTCGGGTTGCTCTCTGAATTGTCTACGACAAACTTCAGAATACTGGTCTTCTTGGCGCCCGCCTTCCGGGGCTCATTTACAGTCCGCAACGTGCTCGCTTTGAGTGAAACACGCTTCGAAGATTGAATGCGTATTCCGTCAGGTGGTGGTTGTGCTCGAGACGGCACTTGTCAATCTTGACGGCTAACCTCATGTTCTCTTTTAAACGATCTAGACACCGGTGTTGAACTAGAACGTAGTGGTATATCAAAACACAGTCCTCGTTAGTTCACAGCAAGCAATTATCAGCCGATTGAGCCCGAACAAGAACGAGGAATGCCCGAATAGCCATGTTGAGCCCGACCAGGCCCGATCAAACCCAAATGTACCCGACTTCGGCCGAACGATGACAATACCGTAAGCCACGGGCTCAGTGCGACATACGAAGTGAGTGCAACAAAGTGTAAAAAGTGGCATTGCTTAACATAAAATAGTCAACCTTGCCATCGTTTGCACCGTTTGTAGACATGACACCCCCTCCGACCAAAGCTAGGAAGGCAATCCGAGAAGAAACCAAGACGTATATATTGATGCAAACGCTTACTCTTCAGCACAAACGACGGGTGCATCAGCGCTATCAGCAGACAGAACACGGAAGCGTCCGCTGCTATCCCGCGGCCCAACCGGAATAATACCCGCCTTGATGAAACCCTTGACGATTACCTCCTTAGGGATAGCGTTCCACGCCGCAGCCACAATGCGAGATATCATAGCTCGCTTCTCTTGAGGGGTCTTGGGGAAGTCATTCTCCATGTGGTGCTCTACATAAAGCGACCTAAAGAATAGTAAAGCATTAGTTATAAAAAAACGGTAAATACGACACAATTCGTTAGTATTGTACCTCACATGATCCTTGAAGGCTTTCATGACAGCCACATCCATCGGTTGGCTGATTCCGGTAATACCAGGCGGAACAAACTCAACCTCTGTGCAGCACTCTTCCTGGAGCTCATACCGGACGGAAGACATCTTGTGTGTCTTTAACCTATCCAGTAGCAGCAGCCTGCACCCTGTTACCGACGGTTTCCAGACCTACATGAACATCAGTTAGCGATTAATCTGACATGATAAAAGCAATAAACACGCACCCTTTCGATCCACGCATCACGCGTTCGTCACACCATGCCTTCCGTTGCACTGTGTGCTCAACTTCGAAAGCACCGAACGCGGGGTCCCACACCTCAGCTGCTACACGTGCGCCAGGAACACCCGCATACACAATGAATGGCGAGAGCTTATGGCCAGTCGCTGAAGCCGCGAGAAACACCGAGGCTCGGAACCCGTTCACCGCACTCCCTACAGCAACTTGGATTGTTAAATATAACATTTTTGTATAAAATAATATAAACAATAACGCATACCTTGTAAACATCAACAGTCGGAACCCCGACAAAATCAATTGTTGTTCTCCCGTTCATGTCGATATAAATTGCCGTCTGGTCCATGTTGTAGACAGCCGCATATTTTACTGGACCGGTATCAAAGGATATAATTACTATTTCTTCAATGGTGTGCTGGATAGAGCGAGAGAACATGTTTCCAACAGCCTTTACACCGTAAGAAGTTAGTAATTTAGCATGGTAAACATCAAAGTAACGCATACTTACCTCCATGTCGCTTCTTTTTTTTCGCCCTTTGTGCGTGATCCGACGACTCGTCAAGCGGTTCCGCTTCAAAAAGCGGCGAATGAACATGAGGTTTGCTGGGCGAAACCGACTGCGGGAGAGCTCTGGTGCAAACTTGGATAGCATGAGCAGCAAGCATTCTGTAGACACACATAGCGATCTATTCTTCCGCATTTCGGCTATCCAGTCAAAAAGTCTCTTGAAACAACAGTAATATTTCTTTTAGTTAAAACATCGTTCAAACAGAGATCAACATAATACACACCTTATTTCTAGAGCTGGATGACGAATTTTGAGATCTGCACTGGAGGAAGGGTCTACGTAGCACTTGTTTGGCGAGCTTGGGCGGCGGCCTCGAGGTTTTCTCGCTTCTTTTCCACCGATACAGCAAGGATCGGTGGACAAACAGCGCTTGGGCCACCTTGCTCGCCGGTTCACCCGCGCTTAGACGGTCGACAGCCTATTAACGACCTATTAGGAAAAAAATATATACCACGTTAAATGAGGCATCAGTTATCTCACCTCAAGTTTCTTTCGATTTTTGTTCTTGGGTCGTCGAGGCATTGACTTGTGCTGACGGATGTCGTTGTGGCGGGAAAATCCCCGTCCACTGGCGCGCAGCGACTCGACTTTTTACGCCGTAAAAACTATCATGATGATTGTGATATTTGCTAGTGCTCAAACTTTTTACCAGTGTCGCACTGAGCCCGTGGCTTACGGTAGATCAATAACGAGCGTTATATACCTGCGCCGTGCAGTCTTAGGCTCGAGTCTCCTGTCTTGTCTGTTTGCTGCTCGCTTTCGAGCGATATTTCCCATGGTACATACAGACCAATGTCCTCGCGTCCTGGCCCCACTCGTTGGGAATCTTAGGCACCTTTGACTTCGTTCGATCGATAACGGCGTTACGCTCTGCCACCGTGGTCTGGCTCTGAAGATCTGGCAAACACACAGGTTGGTTAGAATAGCGGCGGGAATGATGAAGCTAGACACGAGTCCTTACCTGGAATGACTCCGCTCGGTAGACAGCCAGATAGGACTCAAATGACTCCCAGGATGAAACTGGGTTTCCCGAGGCGGTGGAGCGCTGACTGTCCGCTGCCCGCCATTTTCACTGGCGCTACTTGTGGTTTCCGTTGAATCAGCACAACTTGGGCATGACGACGGCTCTCATTCACTTAGTGACGACTCGTTGGACGCGTCGTCCTCGCTGTCGTCGATCAACTCCGAAGGGCGCTTCTGCGGGATTCGCGACCGCGTCGGCGTCGGCGTCATCGCCATCTCCCTCCCGTTGGCGCCACGCGTTTGCTGGAGGGGGGATTTCTGGTGCGTGGTTGAAAAGCGGTGGTATACTCTTCGTATACGCTATACCTATTACGGATATGGATGAATATACGCGTCTTTCCGACAGTACTTAAGCGGGTTCCTTACTTACATTACGTCACACGGTGCAAATCTTCCGACACGGTGCCGTATATACAAAATACCATGTATGTAGGCTAATAGAGTGCTCTCATTGGCCTGGTTTTGAGGATGGATGTCATGCCACACCTGCGAGCGATAGCGAGCATGCCTGCGGTTTGTAGGCCGTGTGTGAAGCACGCGGATGCAAACCGCAGGACCTAGCATTGCCCTCCAGGCAAGCGAGGCTTCGCGTGCGAGCCGTAGCGGGCTTAGGGTTCTGTCACCAGCGAGCGTAGCGAGCATTTGGGGGGGTTGGTTAGGGACTGGTGATAGTTTAAGGGTGACACCCCTCCGTTTAACATAATTATGTAACTGTCGGAAAGTGTCGGAAAGGGGTAGGGTGTCGGAACCGCCGCGATACGGAGAATCAGCAATTCGGAAAGGCCCAGCAGATCTGTCTAGGTCTAGGTTTCGGACGGGAGTCCCAATCGGGAAAAATACTCACTTCCTTACTGTACGGCGAGCCCTTATAAGTTATAAGTTATAACAAAAACGCGCTGCACCTTCCACACTGCATCCATTTATTGGTCAAACCATGATTGCCTTTATAACAAAGAGAGCCCTTATGACAAGGAAACATCGGTATTGTACCGGCAGATTGGGATCAGTCACCATTTTTATCCAGTCATAACTTTTTTCCAGAACGCTTTTTTTGAAGCGGATTTCTTGCCGTAAAAATTCGCTTGAGCTGCTTTTGCAGTACGACCAATAGGCGCGACGCACTACCTTCCAAAATGGTGTCATCGTCTTGTCGTAAGGGCGGGGTTACAATATTTATGGCCCTTCAAGGCAAAGTGCGAATCACGCATACTTAAATCAAGGTATTGCAAGCGTCAGTTACTGTCAAAATGAGGCACAAGCTGCTGAAGTGCATCCGGCAGATGACTTGTAGTGATCGCTCTACTTACTCGTTCGATGTGAGAGCAGCCTGTATGTGTAGTTAAGACGCCCATGCACATTTTGGCGCCTCTTGTGATTTCTTATGAATTGATCTCGCGAAGTTACGTCACTGAAAGCACAAGCACCGCTTTGATTTTCTCCTCACCTCGAGGCTCAAAAGCATGTCTACTTCCACAACCAAAGCTACGGATAGGATCTCAATACAGCTAGAGCAAACAGATTCATCTTGATAAGGCAAAGAACACGGTATTGGTTCTGCTTAAGTTGGTGTATTATTGACGGCAATTAGAGAAACTTTTCGGAGTGTCTGCTGCCACTGGTCATATTGCAGTTGTATTGCTCGACTGTGGTTTAACCAGTGGCATCAGTGCCACGGGTGGTTACTGGTAGGGGAAGGCATACATAAATTACGACCTTTCAAATGCTATAGGAGCGCCCATGAAGCGGTGACCGTTGCTGCCATTCGCTCGGACGAGAAAGAATGAGCGAAGCCGAAGCTGAAGGAAGTATGGACGATGAAGTGACAGCTACCTGGACGGGCGAACAACGTTCAGCAGCAAGCAAGCGACCTCAAGAATCTGGCGACACCAACGCCCTTAGCGACAGCGAGCTCTGCTGGTCAGGGTCGGAGCATCGAATCATTGAATGTGAACCGCCGGCGATAACTACATTCAAAACCTGGGATGATTTCGCTGTATTCTTCAACAACTATGTTGAGGAGACGTGCCAGCCACTTCGGTACGGGAGTATGTTGTACTCTGTTTGCAAGTTTTCCCTCTCACATGCATTGTTTTGCTCTAGTATTCGCACGACGGTTTCTGTTGCAGTCATCAATAAGAAGAATACAGCTCAATGCAGGACTGGAAAGCCACGACTGTATCCGGAGACTTGCGGGTCATCAACCCACGATGGTGCGAAAGATAACAAACCGATTTACAGTAGCACGTATGTATGTACCCATTCCGGAAAACCTCGCTTCCGAGGTAAGCATTAAACCGGATTGTTTTATCCAACGCTAATACGCAGGCAGGGTAATTCTAACTCGGTCGTTATGCTGATGTGCAGGTATGAAGAAACGAAAGACGCAATCATATCGTGGAATCGAATGCCCAGCAACTGTACAAGTCCGTGTTATGATGGTTCCTGCTCCTGATGGTTCGGAGCGATACCGGGTCGGTATCATGTCTTGTGATGCACGCCACAATCACAACATAGACCATCAAGTGTACAGGGCTTACGCTGAAAACCGCAAAATCGTGGATCCGGTATTGCTAGGCATAGCACGAAACATGTACGACGGTGGATCAATTGTGCAGAGAACATTGCAAGCTCTACGAAAGCGCTCGGGTACATCATGAAAGGATTTTCACAACTTTGTTGATTGGACTGACTCTTTTGCCAAACGTGTTTTCCACAGGCAATGCATTGTTTTCAAAGGACATTCATAATATTGTCCAGGGTTTCAAGTTGGAAGAAAAAGATGGAACACTCGTATATCGTGTAAAGCGCGTTCTACGGGAATTTGCAGCCGTTAAAGGCAACGTCTCGCGAATGTACCTCGATAGCAACAAGTTTGCTCGCTGCATTACGCTTCAGACAAACAAGATGCGACAAATGATGGGCGTCTTCCCCGAAGTGCTAATGGTGGATTCTACTCACGGTATGTTGTATTTGAATGATTAAATGAAACTAAGATGATAGATGTTGTTAGAGTGTCCATTGACGGTCGACTGGTTTATGTTTTCCAGGAACTAACCATTCGAAGTACAAGCTATTTAGCTTTATGGCACATGATACTTTCGGCAAAGGCCAGTTTGTTCTCCACTCACTCATCAACCGAGAGACGGCCGAAAATTTTCGTGATGTCTCTGCTGCCTTGAAGGAGGTGAACCCCGCGTGGGAAAAAATGCTGTTATCGTGGTAGGACTGTGTTGTGGTCAAATTAAACAAATCATTATGTCCTTAATTAATGTGGATGTACCTTAGGTTGACAAGGACCTTACAGAGATTGGAGTGCTAGAAAGCGCATTTCCAGACGCGCGAATTTTGTTGTGTCGCTTTCATGTATACAAGGCTCTCCAAGAGCGGCTGTGATAGTATCGGTATGATAACGACGTGCATGAATCCGTCAAGGGAATTTTCAAATTGCTTGCCGGTGCAAGATCAGAAGCCGACTACGACAACGCCCGCAACTTCATGATATCCGCTCTAACTGAGCGCGAATCCAGTCCTTTCTTAACGTACTTTGATGGGAATTGGGATAAATGCAGAGATAAATGGGTCGACTAAAAGCGTGCAAACATTCCTCACCTTGGCAACAATACGAACAATCGACTTGAGTCGGCTTGGGGAAAAACCAAGCCGCACTCGACGAGGACAACCCCGTTAGATCAAAGCATTCAAACAGTTGCGGGATGCCAAGCGGTAAAGGAGGAGGAATTCGACATGCTTATTAGCGTACGTAATCTGCGGTCGTGACAAAAGTGGTTACAGTAATGATTTACTTCTCATGTTGGACAGGATATCCGAAGCAAGATAAATCAAGATTACGACAGTGAGATGTCGAGTCTTCTAGCGTGTGCTTCGGTGCATGCCGCACAACTAGTGCTTCCAGAGTATTCATTTGCCATTGCGGTGCGTGTCAACACGTATATTGTAAGTACTTTAATTTGTACTGGCGACTAAGTGATATTTGGTATAGGAAACAACGACCTACGACCACCGCCATATTGGGAATGGTGTTCACGCTGTCGGGCAAACTTCTACAGGGGCTATAAAGTACACGACCGACATCGATAATACCACGTGTTCGTGTTTATTTTATCGGACGCGCCTACTGCCATGCCGTCATATCATGCATCTGAGAAAGCAGGTGAGCAATGTTTCGGAACGTGATGATGTAGTAGTGTTTTCTAACCCAACTATTACTTTGATCCTTGTTGGTCAGGTTAAAAGGACCGCCATAATCCCCCTTGATGGTGTTCATCAGCGATAGCGCCTAAGAGGTGGGCAATTGGAGGATGTCGAGGTGCCTATGTGCATTCCATTTCAGCAACACTCAAATAGCGAAATTGATCAATCAACTGAATTTTGTCAACGCATTTTGGAGCCCCATACTAAGTATCGCGAATGCTCAGATGCGGTAAAACACCTTGTCGACATTATGGTGGATCTGGGCACAGACAAATTCACGAATTGTATGTCCTCACTAGAAGAATTTATTGCAATCGTTAAGGAAGCTGTTGTACCCGTTGTACACCGTCCAGACATGACTCCAGTCGGCTCAGGTGGATCAAATGGCACTACGCTCTCGCAACTGCCAGTTGACACTCGTGTTCTCCTTAATGACCCTTCACCAGACACAGAGGCTCGTACTATGGGCAATCAAGATCTGCGTGATGAAGAACAGCACGTCCTCCAGTTCAAAACCAACGGATTGGCGGATGGTATCATGCGTGAGCAGGAAGAGCTTAACGAAAGCTGTTGGGACTCACTGTTATCTTCCTGTGAACCGGTGGAAGACTTTCAACGGCATACACCCAAGGAGAAACAAGCCCACATATATGACAGTGTTTTTGCGCAACTGAGTGACGGCACTATAGCATTGGCCGATCAACCCTCCGGAATTATTACACAAGTTGCGAACAAGACCGCACCCAATTTCGGAGGTAGTGTATCAACGACGAGGCCCAATCTGGCATTGTTCAGTGTCAATACACGACTAGCCAAAGGTGATACCACACGATCTTGGCCCGTACAGAACGATGGTTCTGGGGTGACACCGTCCCTTCAAATCGAAAGTCCGGAAACACAAGTGAGTGTATATCATTCAATTCCAGCTGCCTTGAAGAAAACTACAAGATCCAGTCATAGAGGACAAACACAAAATACAGTCGGTATTGTGTCTAAGAAAATGAGCCCACCGCGCTTTCAAATACAGGAAGGTATTCGAAGCAATGGAAACTCCAAGAAGAAAAGAAAGCAGCGTGTGTTCTACCCCCAAATATCTATTGCAGAAACTAAGAGACGCGCTGAGAGATTTAGATTGGGCGGCAATCGTACAGTCGGTGAATTGGAAGTACTCTTATTGTCTGAAGCTGCCCATCCACCACCAAATGCTCTTGAGCTGCTTCAAACATATCCTGTCCATCGACTGAAAACGGTTTACCCAACAATTACCGTTGTGTTTCGAAAGGAAACTGCAGTAGCCCCAGCTCGAGAACTGTTGCAGCGAAACATAGCTGTTGCATGCGATCGAGAGCTCGACACTTTCAACAAGGCTGCAAAGAGCCCGACCGATCACGGCGGTGAATTCGAGCAGCAATGTGTGGAGATATTTGGTGCAGGTGAATTCACTGCTGATGACATTGGGATTAGGAACAGACTCTACAATGCTCGCGATAGTTTTGAAAAACGGAAGGCTACCAGCGACTGGGTGAGGGCTGTGGAGGAGGTTCTCCCGGATGAAGTTCCTGAAGACGCCCAGCTTCGTACCAACATTAAAGAGTTGGCGGATGCGGTAGCGCAAATCCCACCGACCGCGAAAATGACTATCTATGGTGTACCAATAACGGCTTCGGATTTGTACGACTTTAGCGGAACGTCGTGGTTTTCTGACGCATGTGTTGATATTGCATGCATATCAATGATGTCACCCTACTATGAACGTACTGAATGGGTGTCTCCCCTAATGTACGGAATTGATATGGAGTCCCGCCGTCAACAACTTGCTGCTAGACACTTATTTCGAAATGGGATTGACAAAGTTGTAACTGTGGTGAACTACAATGGTAATCACTGGTGCGCCATTGGCTTTGACATGGATAATGGCACGAGAGTTTTATTTGACCCACTGCAACAACGACTAGGATATGCCTTTTTGGACAAGGTGTACAAAGACAATTTTGCACCATTACTTCGTGGAGTATATGCAGACATGAAAGAGCAGCACTGCACAGATGTACAGCAAGTCGATGTGCACAGCTGTGGTGTGTTAATTGTCGAATTCGCACGGTGCTTCGTGGCTGGTCTGAAGATGACTGAAATGAGTTCGGAAGAACTGGAGTTTTGTCGCTACCTATACCTGAGGAAGGCATATGTAGCTATGCCTAACCAAACATCATCAGAGGCAGATCAAGATTGTGAGGAAGTGGAACCTGATTCTAACTAAATGCAATGATATATATATTTTTAAATTGTTTTGCATTGTTCTCAAAACGTGCGTACATATGTGAACGTGAAACGCATGCTGAAGATGGGCTCTACAGCTTATCTAGAAATTTGAGGGGTTGACCAGGTTGTAGTGAATAATGCCAGCTAGATCGACCATGTCACTTTAGTATCCGCACCTTACCAACCGAGCCAATTCTGACACATGTCGTACCAATGACAACCATAAGTCGAGTATAGATCCAACCATCTACTCAGTGTGCTCAAACTTAACATGATTCAATGAGCGAACGGGCTAGAAGCATGTTATATATTTTTTCTTCTACAGAGTCTTTCACAACTCTTGGCTTCAGCTCGTCAAGTAGCTCGCGTTGAATTGTTCGTGAACTCTCATCTGACGCAACTGGGATGAAACGAATCACCATGTTTTGCTAGAGGTCATTAGACAACCCTCATTTAAATATTAGGAACTCAATAAAGTATATACGTATTCATGTGCACGTCGTTGCTAAATAATTGTCGCCTCGCTTATTACATAGCATTTTATGATTGTAGATACAATGCGTTGCCATCGAATACATATATACACAGGCGCTTGGCATTCTTGACAACGCGGAATACAAAACAATACTAACTTGGTACTACAAAGTGACATACAAAATTACTGACAACTGATTTCTGAGCTAACTTTCAAACGTGGACTCAGTGAACGGCCGAGATGGATCTTCACGAGGAATAAGTAAGAGTGTACCTATGCAAATGTGAATTGGAAAGTCTTGAGTTCCCAAGTTTTCTAGCGATATACAAAACGATTTACCTGGCACTATGGAAATCAGTGCTTGTACTGATTGCATACGTATAAATGCTTATTTTGTACCACAGGCAATACCACGGGTCAATCGATTTGCTCCTGAGAACTAATATTTCCCATCTTGTTTTCTTCTTACGCTGTATCTTGCTGGATGGGCGTAAGAAAATAATATCCTAGATTAGCCTAGTTGTAACTGACAGTAATGTGGACCACATATTTGACCAGTGGCTGCAGCAACGTGCGAAACTTTTAGGTACTCGAAAAAATGGGGTGACCGATCCCAATCTGCCGGTACAATAGTCGGTACCATTGTAGCGATAAGTGCCCCCAAAACTAAAGGTGGACCAGGGTGCCAGAAGTGAGGGCGGTTACTGTACTCGATCGACGTGAGCCTGCAGCTCGTAAGCTGGGAAAAACCAACACCGCGTTAAGCAGGTCTTCGACCCCTACCGTAGCCAGCCGTGGCTGGGAAGATCATCGAGTCGTCGTCGAATTATCATTGGTCTTCTGCGGTGAGTTGGAGTCAAGAAGAAGAGCAAAGTGACTGTGTCTGACTCAGACATTTCCGTCCACTGCTACTTCGCATACCACCGCCAGCGGCATCTCGGTGTAATAAGAGCAACTTAACAAATGCATCATGCACGACGAGAACCACAATACCTTCTCCTACAACAGCAAGCTGTTGTATATAATTATTTCCAAGAGCTGCTGCTCTTGGTCATCCATTTTCTTTCTTTCCTAGCTAGCGGCCGCAGTACCAACGACGCGGCAGAAAACCAACACGACACATCAACTGCCACGGCCCGGGACGAGCTCATCGGCACTTGACGTACGCCACTTACTTGAACACCTTGGAGTCGGCGATGGGCTTGCCCTCCAGTTCGTCCTCGTTGCACCAGTAGGCGGCCACGCGAGCCTTCGTCTCGTCGTTCAGCTCCGCCTTCTTCCACGTGTAGTACTCGGCGTCCGGGTTGGCATCGATCATGTGCTTCTCCGAGTCGCCACGGAACAGCCAGCAGCCCGTGATGATGATCTCCGAGCCCTCGGCGCCGCACACATCCATCACACCGAACGCGTACTTGCGCATGGCCTCCGAGCGCTGCAGGAAGCCGCCCACGGCGTTGCACGTCATGAACATCTTGGTGTTCTCGTTGTTGTAGTTGTAGTCGCAGAACCACAGCGAGTAGCCCTCCGTGTCCAGGTGCTCCCAGAACCACGTCATGGCGTCCGCCAGGTTCCTCGTGTTTGAGTACTGCACCTTCCACGCGTCCAGGTTCAGCGACGACGGCTTCTCGCGGTTCAGGACAACCAGCGGGTGCTCCACCTTCTTGGGCTTGGGGGCCTCCTCCTTGGGGGCGGCCTTCTCCTTCTTCGGGGCAGCCTTCTTGGCCGTCTTGGCCGAGTTGTCGCCCTCGGCGGTCAGAGCCACGTCGATGAGCGGCACGTCGCCGACAACGGCCTGGAACTCCGGCTGGTTCACCAGGGTCGAGAACCAACGGTTCACGGCCGAGTACGGCTTGCGGAACTCCTTGTCCAGCACGAACTTGAAGGGGTACACGAGGGCCGAGGCCACGACAATGTCAGCCAGTGTCACCTGCTCGCCCACGAGGTACGTGCGCAGGTGCAGGTGGTTCTCCAGGACTTGCAGAGCCTTCTTCACGTCGGCCTTGGCCTTGGTAAGCGCGGCGGCGTTGAACTTGCCGACGCCGAGGATGGGGTGCACCCACACCTCAAGGGGCACCTCCAGCTCGTAGGCGGAGAAGTCGATCCAGGCGTCCACCTGGCCCGACTCGAAGAACGTCTTGCCGTACAGGCCCGTGTCGGCGCGCAGGCGGGCGACGTAGCGGGCGATGGCGCCACTCTCGAAGATGGATCCCTCCTCGGTTTCGAGGATCGGGACCTTGCCCACGGGGGTCTTGGCCTTGAACTCCTTGGACTTGATCTCCTTGGCGAAGTCGAACTCCGGCAGCTCGATGTCGACGCCGTTGTACTCGGCGGCGATGAGCACCTTGAAGACGCGGTAGTTTCCGGGGTACGTGTAGAGCTTCTGCTCGGCCAGCAACAGACACAGCAACAGCAACAACGTGAGCTCGAGATGCTCGGCGACAAGGCAGGCTAGACGCAGCAGCAACGCACCATCTTGACAGTCCAGGAAGAAAGAGGAATGCGTGGACCTCCAAAACGACTGGAGCTGCCAACCCAGCTACTGCGATATTTAGCGACTGAAATAATTTCATTTGAAAAGACGATATTTACAGAAGAGCTGGATAATCGGACGCGTAAAACGTTTCGTACAATCCACAAACTGTCGCTAATCATACCCTGATGAGGACAGAAGTATGCACTATAGCACTAGCAACTTGCTGGTTAAATTGCTCTGAACCCACGTCGAACCCAGAGTGGGTCCCACGAGTCGATTTCCATTACCGCCGTCTCTTCGCGAGCAAAAAGCTGTTGTTGCTCGTGAATTGCACGCGTCGGCGATTTACATTATTATGCAGCAACCCAATGCGCATGCCGGCCCGAGTCCGCTTAATACATGGACGACACGGCCATCGTCGCGCTCGTCGGCCGCCGATATCCACTGCGAATGAAATTCTCTCTGGCCCAGAATCCGGATAAGCACCCGGCTCGGCCGGATAAAGTGTCACACGATTGCCACGGTGGCGCAACCTTCGCGCAACCTCGTTAAGTTCCAGTGCTTTGATAAACCGGCGCAGCGCTGGCTTCTTGCCCTGGGCACTTGACGAAAGAGACGAGCGGCAGGAAGTTCCGATCGACCGACCGCCGCCAACGGGAAAGGCTCACAGCGGAAGCCGCGTCAGTCGCCATCGCCCCCCCGCTACCCGCGTCTCCAGGCCCCAGCAAAGCCTACACCCCGCGGTCAGCCGCCTCCTACCGCAGCTAACGCCCGACGCCTCGCGCTCCCTGGGGGCCTCTTCGTACCGCACGTAGCGCATGGCCAGCAGGGACAACCGAGACAGCGGCGGCCTCCGTGTGTCCGAGCGCCAGCCAGTGTACAACGGGCCCAACAGCTCGGCGCCAACCGGACGCAGACCCAAGTCGAAGCGCCCGCACGCGCCTCCGCCGCCGCAGCCGCCCGCGCACCTCCAGCAGCAGCAGTTCGACCCGAACGAGACGGGCTTCGGCATGTCCGAGTCCGAGCGGCAGTTGCCCGGCAGCGACATGCCCTTCTACGTCCGCACAGACAGCGCCCCCAACGCCCAGGGCTTCCCCAACGGCATGCTCGAAGCAGGGTGCGTCGGTCGCACGGCTGCTTTTTTAAGGTATCGCGAGGTGGTGTTAACCGTTATTTGCTTTTTGTCCTTGTGTTGACTCCGCAGTAATGGCTACTCGCCCATGAAGACTCCGATAGAGCCCAAGAAGTCGTCCAGCTCTAAACAAATGCGTTCTGTAGATGAGAGCTCCGAGGACAGCTTCGACAACGGCAGCTACGTCACCGACAAGATTCAGGGCGGCCCCAATGAGGGCATCGGCTGGTTCCACGCCAAGATCAAGGTCGAGAACTCGATCCACTGGGCCAACAACTACAAGATCCAGTGCTGCATGTTCTTCATTTTCATCTGCGGTGCCGCGATGACGGTCGTCTTCGCGGACAACGACGCGAAGGCTTCAGTTGGACTCGTGGCGGGCAGTGTCATCACGCTCTTCTGTTGCTGCGCTGTGGTGTACACGTTCCTGACGCGCCCGACCTGGCGCAAGCACCCGAACCCCATCATCTTCTTCCGCAGTATCTGCGATATCTGCCTCGTGGCGGTGCTGCTCATCACGGAGCTGTACAAGTGCGGTAATGGCGACTGCTCGAATACACTCACAGGGGCGTCGTGCACAGCTACAGCAGCGCTGACGCAGTTCTTCCTCTGGACGTCGGAGAGTTGGTTCTTCGTCATGGCTATCGACATGCTGTCATCGCTACAGAGCCCGTTCACTGACTACAAGACCAACGTTCGCCGCTACCACGGTTTTGTTTGGGCGACAGGTATGCGGCTCTTGTCTTTGTCGATATGATGTCCGTCAGTCTAACTAGAATCCTTTGCCCTGCGCAGGTCTGATTACGTGCATCCTACTCGTGTCCATTCCGGATTTTGCTGGGGAGTCCGAATTCGGATATTGCTGGACAGCAAGCAAGAGCAAGTTGCGTCACGGTGAAAGCAACAGCTCCGGTTCAACCGAGACGGGCAATCTCTGGAATCTAAACTTTCAGTACGTTTACCTTGCAAACTTTATAAGATGCTGTGAAAGTGTGGGTGCTAACTTGATGGGGTTATTGTTACTGTGCTTAGGTCGTGGCTGCTCTTCTACATCTGGCTCATTTTGTACTGGGTCTACGCTATCACGTACGTTCTTATTGAGATTGAGGAGTTTTCAAACTGGCTGTGGTTGAATCGCATACTGACTGGATACACGTTTTGCTCGCTGTTTCTCATCTTCAGGGTTATTTACTGGGCATACAGACGCCTCAACTCCGGTCTGTCGGAGACACTGCGCATGCGTCTGCGTGTGCTGCACTCAGTCACGATGTAAGTTTTCTTCTGTCTGGCACTGCGTGAAGACTCATTTCGACTAACAAACTTTATTTTTTCTAGTTACGTGATCGCCATTATCATCTACTGGGGGCTTTCTTTTTGTGTCTATGTTCCGTTCTTGGTTCAAGGCAACGGTCGATCCAATCGGGTAGAGCAGATGATGAATTTCATGATCACGTGCAAGGGGTACTTCGATTTCGTGGTCTGGTTCCAGATGAACGAGTTCCACGATGCGTCGAAAAAGGGCAAGGCGAAGAAGGCAGAAGTCGATGTGGATGTTGATCTGAGCCCGCAAGTGAACCTTGCTCTTCGTTGCGAAGTGCTGTACTACACCACGACAGGTATTATCCAGGCTGTGCGCGATACGCAGCACCTTCCGCCTGGAGCCAACCAGCAAGAGCTGTATCTGCAACCCCAAGGCACAGAGGACAACCGTGGATCGCTCGGTGTGGATGAGTATATGATTCGAACTCGACCGAAGGCAGCACTTGGGAAGGGCACGTTATTTATTGACTACTGCCCCCACACTTTCCAGACCATCCGTGAGCACTTTGGCATTGATACAAACCAGTACATCGAGAGTCTGAGCCGAACAACTAAGGAACGCCTGAGTGAAGGTGCCAGTGGTGCCTTTATGTTCTTTTCGCACGATCAGCAGCTGATTGTGAAGAGTATGAGCGACGAGGAGTCGGTTTTCTTACGATCGATTGCTGCGGAGTACGCCTCCTTCTTGCTTACGAACCCGGACAGCCTGTTGACGCGGTTCTATGGCTGCCACGCCATTCGGCTATACGGCAACACCTTCAACTTCGTAGTGATGGCTAACCTGTTCAGCACGGAGAAGGTGATCCACCGTCGCTACGACATCAAGGGTTCCTGGGTGAACCGTAGCGCCAAGCACCCTTCCAAGGGCAAGCGGGTTACGTGCCGTCACTGTAACGCCAAGTATGTTTTCGGCTCCACCGATGCTGAGAACTGCCGCGCCCGAGTAGGCCGCCACGAGCCCAACGTGATTCTCAAGGACAACGATTTGACGGCGAAGGTTCGTTTGGACCCGAAGGTCGCTGAAGAACTGTACGATCAGCTGGTGAAGGATGCCAATTTCCTTTCGCGCCTGGGAATTATGGACTACTCGCTTCTGCTGGGTATCCACAACGTGGAGTACATGGTGAATCCAGACCTGGAGGAAGATCCTGTCATTCCGCCGAAGGATGCAGTCGGACCGAGACGCCGTACCATCAACAACTCGACAATGAACCGCGGCGGGCGCGAGGGATCTAATGCGCCTCTGAGGGAGTCGAAGCCTCCTGCTCATCTTCCGCGTGTTGCGACGGGTACGCGTCGGGCGAACACCGTCGTGGGTCCATCGATCTACTACTTCGGTCTCATCGACATTCTTCAGACATGGAACATGGACAAGAAGTTGGAGCGCTTCGCCAAGACCAAGCTGCTCGCGAAGGACGCCGATGGCTTGTCGGCCATCCCCCCCGCTACGTACTGCGAGCGCTTCAAACGCAAGATGGGTGAGATCCTGTCCGTGACGACCCGTGACGAGTACGCGGAGTGCTTCGTAGGCGAGCGGAGGGGGAGCAACAGCGGCACCGGGGACGCAGACCCCAACAGGCGTTTTTTTTAAACCGTGAGGCCTTGGTGGGAAACGAAGGCAATGGTGACGCCCCCCACCGAGGGCCCGCCCTCACGGAACGAAGAAAGCTCCACCCCCTGCTCCGCGGGTTTTTATGTTGACGGCGTGCTGCTGCAAGTCAGCGGGTGTACTTTAGACGAACAACACAGGCAGCAAGCACCAGCCAGTCCGAGCGATCAAGTGACTACCAACCAACCAGCCAGCTAATCAACCAACCGATAATGAAGTCGAGCCATGCAGTTTTGATATTCCTCATATGCGTACAGTGACTTAGCTACCGTTTCGCCACTACACTCCGTCCCATGCTTGACTTGCTCCACCACCTTCAGCATCCGTTTTTTTGGGCGGGAAGAGGCCAAACATCTTGACTTCACTATTGCCCGCTTCACTGAAACCTACCACAACGGTCAAATCCATCGATCGACGTCGACGATGGCGACACCTCGCCGCGACAGTGGCAACCGCCGCCCAGTTCGCAACGCGCTGCTCAAGTGGCAGCTGCAGCAGGACCAGAAACGCATCGCGGAGACGCAGCGCCGTCTGATGCGCATGGCGGCGCCGTCCCCGTCGTCGTCGCTCGGAATGAACAGCAGCTTCGACCGCCGGCCAACCGCTCGGAGGCCGCGACCCGTGCGGCACCACGACCCGGAGGAGGACGCCCTGATGACGCTCATCATGGAGCGGGAAAAGCGAGACGCGGCCACGTCCAACCAGCACATGGAGCGGCTGCCAAGGGGGCTGAAGCCGTCCAAGCTTCCGCATCCGTCGGTGTTGCCACCTTTGCGACGTCCGGAAGGACCCAAGTCGTCGATTACTAAAGCCACTTTACGGCCCACAGGACAGACCCTCAATGCAGCAGGAGACTTTTATTCCCCAGTCCGACCGAGAGAGTCGGCGCTGAGCAGCTCGAGCTCAGAATTCCGACAGAATTTGGCCTTCTCGAGGATCAAAGCTCCGACGCCGAAGCGGCTGGTGGGGGCGACAGCGGCGCTTCCGTACGACCAAATGAAGACCCCGGACAGGTGGCGCACCACTGCGATGCGCTCGAACCAGGAGGAGCTCAACGAGTCGGAGCTGAGACGGTGGGAGGAGGAAGATGCGCGGCAAGCGGACAGGCTGCTGGAGAAGGCGGCCAGGGAGGGCGATAATGAAGCGCTGTGGAACGATTTATTTTATGGCACGAAAGCTGCACGAGCCAAGACGAACCAATTGCCCGAGCAGCCTGTCGTGTACTCGACGAGCAGTTTTCCTGAAGTGTTTTCGCGCAGTAGATCGACTTCGCACGGCAGCTCGTGTTACGAAGGTGGAGATGACCGACCCATGTCGCCTCAGAAGATTGGTATTGATGACGACGGATTGTTATCGAGGGATTTATCTACGATGTGTACTACGCAGCCGTCCACTATGCAGCATAGCGATGCTGGATCGCGCGCTGCTAACTCGACCGCCCCCACGTCAACGCAGACGATTTCAGAGATGATGGTGTCAATGGCAAAGTCAACGGAAGTTGAAGCAGTCGCTGGGGACCTTGTAGCTGGTGATGATCCGAACTCCGATGGCGCCAGTGGCGGTGGAGACAAAGGGCAGTCCTCGCGTGGTGACGGTTCTGCCGATAATTCTCTTTTCATCCAAGTTGGAGCATCGGACGGCGTGGAGATTCCACGGTGGAGTGTGATAGTGGTGGCTAGCTGCTTACTGGTTGGGACGAGTGGGTTCTTCATGGAAGAGTTGATGGCCCTCATGGGGTTGTTTTCGAGACGCACACCGCTCACGCTTTCTAGGGCTGAACAAAAACGTATGCGCGACCGAGTAGGCAACCTCCAGCAGGAGCTCCAGGGTTTTCAACTTTCGACTTCCGAGATCGAAGTGAAGTCGCAGACGGTTCTAACTGAGCTGCGTCAACACATGGATAGGATGCGACTAGATCGCGAGAACCATCAAGACATGCTCGCGAACGAAATGCAAGAGCTGCGTCGCCACATCCTGCATGTAACGCACGAGCTGGTGGAGAAGGAACGAAAGTCCATTCAGACACAGCTGGAAGATACGGTGAACATTCAAGTGGTCAACGAAAAGACTACAGATGATCGTAGTGCAATGACTGGGGCCACCGTCGAAAGCGACGAAGAAGCGGATGAAACTACAGTTGAAGCGTCGATCGAAGTCGAATCGGATGCCTCCATAGACAAGAATTTGCATGCGTCAATGCCGGCTCGGTCCACTGATACTGAGCTTCAGCATAATGCTGACGACAAACAAGCTCACATTGTACCCAATCCCGAGCAAACTCAGCAAGAGATTGTCGCTCCGATCCAGCCGAAGGACGAGGTCGCTGTTCCCTCCGGGCAAACTTCGAATCAGCTATACAATGTGCAAGTTCAGGCTGAACAGAAACATACTCGCGAGAAGGAACAAGAGCTCGTCATTGCTCCATTGCTGCCCGAAGATATCCAGAACAGCCCAATCGAGTCTGTACCCCATGTTTACATCGAAGAGCTCAAGGTCGAGTACGTACAGGAACTCGCGATAGCTCCAGCACCTGTGCTAAATCTATCAGGTGGAAACAAAATGGACGTCTCAGTCGCGCCTGTACCTAAGGCGAAGGCCAAGTCAAAGCCGGCTAGGAACGCATCTGGAATGTCGTGGGAAGGGATTCTCCTGCTGGTGGGTATCATGTTCCTCGCAGCCTGCGTTGTGGTTCGCGTTTACAACATCAATCGCCGCAAAAAGTGGTTCGCGGAGCGTCGCAAGAGGAGAAACCAGCGAGCTTTGCTGCTGGCTCAGCAACGGGCTCGGGCGATGGCAGAAGTCCAGGATGACAGCGACGAGTGGGATGGCGGCGAGACGGACGGTGGCGTCGAGGAGGTCTCTCTCATGACACCCGTTCGAGACAATGAGGACGACCAAGCCAGACCCGAGTTGAAGCGTCAGTCAACGGTCATCGACGCCGACTTTGACGACAGCAACCATACCGAGTACGCATCGTATTCTCCAGATGAAGCGTATCGTCTCGCAATGGCCGAGGTGAGCACTGCTTCAAGTCGTTAGTTAGGGCGGAGCCTTCAGCCTTTTGACCACCGTACTAAACTTTTTTTTGCCTTATCTTCCGAAGCAGCGAGCTAGCACCAGCACACGCACCAAGGGCAGTTATAGTCGAAGGTCACCACTGCTGCTTCGTCAACGCAGTCCTCGGCGACGCCGGCAGCAAATGCCAGAGGACTAATAGCACAACATACACTTACAGGATAGGCGACATCTAACATTGTATCACCGCAATTCACCTCAGGAGGGGAAGACACAACCAAAAAGCTACCATCATTCCACTACACTAAGCCAAAAACTTGTGTATCATTCCGCAATCGCCTCCTTGTTCCGACGATGCTGGCGCGTGTAGCACGTCGCGTGCAGCGTGCAACGCCTCGCCGCGCCTTCACCTCCACAGCACTACCTCCGGTTCAACAAGGAGGAGACAACGACACCCAGTCGCTCTACTTCACCACACGTAGGGCCCTACAGATACCCTCTCGACCAGCTAAACTGTACTATAAATTCACTATTGGTTTTTTTTTTATCATATTCTGCCATACAGGCGACCACATCCAAGGGCGACAAGTGCTGGAGGAGTTCGGCATGGTGTCGGCCGTGGCGGTGCGCTCCAAGTCCGTCATCAGCGACATGTACGTGGCTTTGGCGGGCCTCGTCGGGGGCGAGGCGGCGTCGTACACGTCGCTGATGAACGAGACGGTGGCCGAAGCGGTGCATCGGGTGCAGTTCGCGGCCAGAGCTCAGGGCGCCACGGCGGTGATCAACGTGCGGTTCGACTCCAACACGACCATGAACCGACTGGTGTTCGGCATGCACTGCTCGGTGATCTGCTACGGCACGGCGGTGAGGTGCCGTCCTCTGAGAGAGTCGCCCCCGGTTACGTCGCCGTTCGTGGACGGCGGAGAACAAGCAGTGAAAATGTCATGATGCGGGTAAATAGAGGGTCGGGGAGGCTGGAACTGGGTACGGGTGGGGCTTTATTCGTTGTTCGGAGGGGGTCTGTGGAGTTTAGGACGTCGACAGCCTGCACTGGCTTCGCGACGACGAAGAGCAGGTTTGTTTGCTTCTGCGAGCGGGAGAATGGAGGCAGAGTGGGCACCTAGAACGGTGTCGAGGAACTCGCGCTCACTTGTTGCTTGCGCGAGGCGGTTGGAAGCGTTGATGCTCCTTGAGATTGGCTGAGCTTTCCGTTCGTGATGATCTTTCGTCTTTTTGGCGATGAAGCCTCCCCCGAGGAACAATCCGTTGGCAGCGCTGCTTGCAAATACCTCGCGTTGCCGGTCACCCAAACGTTTGCTGACTTGTTCACTAACGTCACTAGCTTCCGCGTTATCCTGAGTATCCTCTTCATTGTTGGTGGAGATAGAGTTCAAGTCTCCGTCCGAGCCAGCCACACTCTTGTGCGACGGAGACAACCCGCGAGCATCGAAGTTCAGCATTGCTAAAACGGGTCGTCGTGGGTGCTCTAGCTCCTGCGGTGGTTGCTGTTCATAGTACGAATCTGGAATCTGCAGTGTGGGCATGGACCTCCGTCCAGCTATTTCGCTCCAATCGTTCGTGCTATTGTCGACGCTGTCGAGGGATAGCATGCTGGTTGAAACAACGCCTGGATGTTTCTGTTGCTGAAGTGCTTTTACAAGTTGCTGGTGCTGGTGGAGCGAGATACGTGTGTGCTCTTGCTGTTCCTGCAGGATGATCTGCAATTCTTGTGTTCTCTTGCCTTCCAGCTTCTTCTTCGCTTTCACGACATTCAACTTGAGATCTCGAAGCTGCCGAATTGTTGTACGTGGAATGCGTGCTGCAGCTCCCGTGACATCCAAGAAGGATCTGCTACCTTGCTCATAGCCATGGAAGCTGGTTACCCTCTGGTTTTGCCGCCTTAAATCGTCGTCACGAAGCTGCTGCAGGGTTTTGATTTGAGCAGGACTACGCTTGACATCCTCAAAACTCAACTGAAAGTTGTCGTCGTCAAAAATGGTTTCTGAGTCGCCAAGCGGTGTCGATGTCACTCCAGCAAGAGCTTTCAGGAGTGCAGCCCTGTCATGTTCGGCTGGTAAAATCTCCATTTCAGAAGGGCCATCAACTCTACCTGAATCATCCTGCTCCAAAACCCGCTGCAACAACTGTCTAGCCTGCTCTTCGCGTCTTCGCGGGTGAATTGATGGTGGGAAAATGTGTTTTGCCTACAAAAATGATACAATGTTAGCTGCACGCTACCAGGCCGAGAGAGATCGTGGGTTGATGTCCGATCACGCACTTTGGTGCTGCGCCCTTGATGCTTGGCTGTCGAGGTTTCCGCGTAGTAGTATTTCGCACGTGCTCCGAGCAAAAACTCAAGCGGAACATGGTCATTCGCGTCCGTCTCCGGTGACATTGGGATTTCCAGTAAAAACTTCGTTTTGCATGGCGGTGATCATGCGGGCAGCTATTTCGACATCGGGCAGTTTCTCCGACACGAGACACTACTGCAAGGGAACTTCGATGGCAGTTAGCTCAAGGAAAATAAATACCAGCATGGCACCGTCAGCGAGTTCTCGTTCCAGAACCGAACGAGATTTGGAGGTTGGCAGCTTCCTTGGTTTGCAACATGGTTGGGTGTTGTCCGAGCCCCGAAGTCATCTCTGAAAAGGAAGGCGTTGTCGATCCAAGAAGTGGACTCGTACCACGAAGTCAGCGAAAGTATGTTGGTCAAGTTGCTGTACGCTTCAGTTGCGCTGCAGTTTGCAAGGCTAAACAACACACCCGGTTTGTGTTCTTAGATGTCGAGATGTGCTTTGCTGCCTCTTGTTTGTAGTTTACTGGATCGGCATGGTAAGTTCTTGGAATCTCACCCCGGAACGCACCCTCACTAGATACCACTAACTCGTGCATTTTCTTCATCTTTCAGATTGTTGTAGCCATTATCGCTCTACAGACAGGTGAACCTTTGAGGTGAGATGCTGTAACCATGCGGATGGAGGTGATACTTGTGGCCTTACAGACTTTTTGGGACCTGAACAGCCTTATCTACGGCAAAGACTACAACGGCAATGTTTGCGGTGAGGGAGACTACGTGAATGCCCGGTTCACGACGTACCCGCGGCTCAACGAGGATCTCTTGGTCGCCGCAGCCAACGGAGTGTCTCCTACTAACGCGAAGTTCTTCGGTGTCTGCGTGGAAACCTGCCCGACAGCGGGCTCACAAACCTGCACGTACGGCGGCGAGACGTGTTGGGTTGTTGCCCAGGACACCGAGCCAGCTTTCTTTCGCTGCTTGCCAATAGCTTCCACCAATGAGACGATACTGGAAGTGATTTGCATTGACCCGAAAGGTGCCGATCCCAGTTGTACCGTGGATCTGTACGAGGCTGGCGAGTGCGAGACTGTTTGTAACACCAAGCGAGCCCACAAGGAGGTATGGGAAGTGGAAGCTACTGGCGATGCCAGTCCATTGTTGAGCCAGTTGCAGGGCAATTTGCAAGTCCTTGGCCGTTTCTTGAACGACATGTATGCTGCACGCTCGGTGGTTCTACTGATTGGAGGTCTTGGGGCTTTGATCCTTGGCGTAGTCTGGCTGATCGTGCTGCAATTTTGTGCTGGTTGTGTGGTGTGGCTGACGTGCTCGCTCGTACTCGTTGGGCTCTTGCTACTGAGTTTGTTTTGCTCTGTACGCTCGGAGCTCATTTCTTCGGACCAGCTCGGTGGTTTATCATTCATGAATGCCACCACCATTAATACAACTGCTCTGGCGGTCACAAGCGACGAGAACACCAAGCTGCAGTTCAAAGCTGCTGCCTACGTGTCGTGGGTGGTCACTGGAGTTGTCTTCGTGCTCCTCATTGCAATGCGGAAACGCTTGAAAATCGCCGTCGCGATCATCCGCGAGAGCTCAAAGGCGATTCAAAAATTACCGATGCTTTTGGTTTGGCCAGTCGTTCCGACTGCATGTTTCGTGGGGCTCGTTATGTACTGCGTCGCTGTAGCGGCCTACCTTTTGAGCTCGGACGATTTGACGTCTGCCGTGAAGGAATCTGCTGCGGTGTTCAACGTCACGAGCGAGCTAACGAATGCAGCAGAGGAACTACCGGCTAAACGATTGCAGCAGGTGCTGCTCGCCTTTCACGTGTTTGGCTTCCTGTGGACAAACCAACTTTTACAAGCCATCTCCATTTGTGTCATTGCCGGCAGTGTCGCGCAGTTCTACTGGACACCACCGACAGATAGTGGGAAACGCACACTTGAAGCGAGGTTTCCCATTGCCAGAGCTCTCGGGTACACATTACGCTTCAGCCTCGGGTCTCTCTGCTTCGGGTCCTTCATTATCGCGTTCGTGCAGTTTCTTCGGATCATGCTCGAGTACCTCGATCGCAAGTAAGTCGACGTGAAGCCGACCCCACCATTGACGCATGACGAAGATGACTAACTCTTTCTGCATTGTCCTAGCACGAAGCAGATCCAGCAGGCTAACCGAATCGTTCGTGTGGCGCTACTTGCGGTCAAATGCTGCCTTTGGTGCTTCGAGAAGTGCATCAAGTTCCTGTCTAAGAACGCCTACATCTTGGTCGCGATGAAAGGCAGTTCGTTCTGTGCGGCGTCGGCACGCTCGTTCAAGCTCATCTTCAAGAACATGGCGCGTGTGGCAGTGGTGAACTCCATCAGCTTCTTCCTGCTCTTCCTCATCAAGTTGACCGTCACCCTCGCCGTCGGACTTGTAGTTTTCGCGCTGCTGTCGAAATCCTCCTCACCCTCGTTGTCAGCGGACCAGCTTTCACTGTTGGGGGGCAAGACCGTGACTTCACCATTAGCTCCGGTGGTTGTGGCCTGCGTACTCGCTTGGCTCGTGGCCTCCGCCTTCGTGAACGTCTACGATGCTGCTATCGACACCATCCTGCTGTGTTTCTGCGAGGACACGGAACTGCATGGCGACACTGCCAGCGAATTCATGAGCAAGGAGCTCCAGCGTATCATGGCTAGAGATACCCCACACCACGAAGCTACAGAGAGCAACCACCAGTTGATTCACGTTTTGCCTAGGAAGAGTGCTAGCCCACCCAGAGCCCCCAATGAAGAGACCGTCGTCGAGAGAATGGAGGAAACAGATATCTAGCTACTAGGAAGGGTCGATTCGTGACGGACTATGCATGCAACAAGTCTTTTCTCTGTGCAGGATGTCGTATTTCAGACTACTAGGGTCGAGTAGGCGCACACTGCCAGCTTCTTCCGCCACGTGAGCTTGTGCTTTTCGCGTTGCTGCTGCTCGAGCTTGTTGAGCTCGTCACGACGCTGGGCCCGCCGTATCCGGTCTTCTAGACGGACGCGAGCTAGCCAGGCCTCGTAGGCCTGAAGACTTTCGGCTTCCGAGCGTTCTTGGTGCAGGTGCGGCACGACTGCGGCACGCTCCGCCTTGCGAGAGGCCCCCTTGTTCGTCTTTGGATTCACATGCAGCGACGGAGGCTTGCACCATGGCTTGGGCTGAGCGACAGGAGACGGTTAACACATAGCAGCTACAGCCCATAGCAATGTAGTGCACACCTGTACGCTGTCTTTGGTGTCGAGTGCGTGTTTCTGCTTCTTGCCGGTCCGCCGCTTGCGACGCAGCCAATCTCGGAAGGCAGCCTCGGCTTCGGCCTGTGTGTCCTGGGCATCGTCGTCGGCGTCTTGTGCGCGAGAGAGCTCGTTCGCCCGGGTCTTTTCCCTCAGCCAGTGGCTGTAAGACTTCGACCGGCGGACCTGCAGCAGCGGAATGCGGTGAGTGTCTGTGACGTGTGAGAACAACTTCAAGCTCCTCGACCTATGGACGACCGGCACCTTGAGAATCTGCTGGCGACACGCGCCCTCGATATCCGCGGACTCGAGCCGCTCCTGCCAGTGCCACGCCACGATCGGCATCGTATTGTGTGCGTCCCTGGACAATTAGTGATAGTACTAAATGCATCGGTGGGCAGGCCATGCGCATCAAGCTCGATAGTGCTGCAGCAAATGTAGCCATGTCCTTAAATACAGCATGGTAAAACCTCGTTTGCCATGGGGTCCATCTTATAATGAAACCAAGTCAATATTCGAACCGTTCCCGCCAATCGAAACGAGGTTTTTTTCGGTTTTAGAAGCGCTGTCATTTTGCTAAACCGTTTCTATATAGAATCATAGTGAAACCAAGCGAAACGGGTGCCGTCGCACTTAAATGAGATAGAAATATACCAAGTTTCACGGGTTTCTACCTGCTGCGCTTCCGCCCCCCTTCCTCGATTCTCACAGGCTAAAGACCGACCAACGAGAGTCCTGCAGGTATGTCCAATGAGATGCAGGCGCCGGGTGCATTTTCCGCCTATGATAAGCTCCGTGCCGTGCCTCCCCACTGACGTGACGTGTGTGCCCCATGCCTGCGATGTCCTAGCCGTCCGCAGCCCACAGCACCCGCCAGAGCCATGTCGAGCGACGGAGACGCCAACGCCAACAACGCCAACCTGCAGATGCAGCTGCAGCTGCAGAACCAGCGCGCGCAGATGCAGCAGCAGCAGCTCGCGCTGCACGCCTTCTGGCAGCACCAGATCCAGGACATCTCGCAGATCGACCCCAACGCCTTCGACTTCAAGACGCACCAGCTGCCGCTCGCGCGCATCAAGAAGATCATGAAGACGGACGAGGACGTGCGCATGATCAGCGCCGAGGCGCCCGTGCTCTTCGCCAAGGCCTGCGAGATGTTCATCCTGGAGCTCAGCCTGCGCGCGTGGATCCACACGGAGGAGAACAAGCGCCGCACGCTGCAGCGCAACGACATCGCCATGGCCATCACCAAGACCGACGTCTTCGACTTCCTCATCGACATCGTCCCGCGCGACGACATCAAGCCCGCCAAGAAGGTGCGAAACGACGAGCAGAGACCGGTCGGTGGAGGGGGTTGTCCGAGTCTAACGATATTGTTTTTTTTTTTTTTGTGCTGCTGTATCAGGGCCCCGTGGACCCTCAGGCCGTGTACCAGCAGCAGCTCCAGCAGCAGCAGGCGGCCATGCTGCAGAGCCTCCTGCAGACCCAACAGAACGGCGGCGCCGCGGGGGGCGTGACCTGGCCCAACCAACAGCTTCAGCAGCAGATGATCCAGCAGTACCAGCGCATGCAGAGCATGCAACAGAACGCGGCGGCGGCGGTCGGTGGGGCCACCACACCGTCGAACGGCGCGCTGCCCAACCTGTCGCCGTCCGGCAGTGACGCTGCGGGCCAGGCGTCGGCCAACACCACTCCCGGAGGAACCGTGAACAACTCGTCCTCGTCCGACCAGCTCTCGCTGAACCAGCGCAGCGTGGATGTATGATTGCTTTAGGGCGGTACAGTACTATCCGAGGCTGGCAACCTTGACGTGTTTTTAATGATGAGCAATTTTACTTTTTTCGATATGATAATACGATGCTCATGCGATTACGTGAGTTTTTAGGACACCAAGCGATGCGGATTTGTTTAAGAAGGATGTTTGCTTTCAAGCGTGTTCATTCGTTTCTGAACTTTATCTTCAGTTGAACTGTACGCCAGCATCGTTGGCTAGCGTTATTTGTTGCTCGCGTCCTTCACTGCTTCGTTCTCCATGAACTGTAATCTATATCGTCTACTCGTAGTATATGCAAGGCGAAACACACACGCGCGGCTTAGTCGGACGTTTTAACCGTAAGCGGCAACGGCAGCATTTTCGTTTGCTTTTCGGAAATCTTGACAAGCTGGTAGGCAGCCACTCCGCCAATCTGCAGGGATAAAGAAAACAAGCAATACCATCAGCACACATTTGGGAGCTACCACAGCTAAAGATAAAGCGTCACGAACCGCAAGTGCCATGCCCAGAATCGACTGAAACGTGACTGGGTTGCCGAAGTACAGCACGGCGCTGAGAATGACCACCACGCGCTTCATCGTACTCATGATGGAGAACGTGAGCTCCGAAACCTCTCCCAGCACCCACGACGAGCAGAAACTGCCGACGAAGTGCATCATACTGCACATCAAGACCTTGGCGAACGGGAAACTCGCGACGAAGTTGTCCTGGTGAGCACGCGCAGCCATCAGCACAAACGGTGCGTTGATGGCGAAAGACACGAATGCACTGTAAAAGTGGAGCTGTTGAAAGCGTAACAAGAGTTAGCCGACAAAGATTCGTCTCAAAATTCCATCGACTGCACTTACGTTGACAGTATCAACCACGATCCGGCGACGCAGCAGGAACTTGGCGTACATGCTTTGCATGACACCCAGCAGCGCCGACGCCACGGCGAACGTTACACCTGAGACGGCCAGGTCCTGCACGACAAGAAAAAAAAAGAAAAGAAACATCGACATCTCTGTCAGCTATCGGCTTGTTCCTATGCTGCTCTAGTAGGGACCACTAGAGCTTCACGTACGTTCATGCCCATTTCGGACACGGAAGCCATGACGACGCCAAAGACGATGGGGACCAGACTCGAGTACGTAGGGGCGGAGAACCGCGAGCGGTAGGCCACGTAGGCCAGCACCACGTTGAACAGGGGCTGCGACGCCTTGCACGTCTGTGTGATGGACACGGGCACGGCGTTGTAGCTCCAGTACGTGAGCGTCTTGGCTAAGACCGAGAAGAGACTGAGCGGCACGATCCACATGATGCTGCGCATGCGCACGCGCTGCATGCGCCAGGCTCCGGTCGTCGTCGGCGAGCTCGGGAACGTCAGCACCACGACTGCGATCGCACAGCATACCCAATGAATGCATCAGGTCAGTCAGCCGCAACCCCATTTCCAGCAAGGCTATTCCCAGCGTGGCCGTACAGTCGAGGACGATGCTGATGAAGAGGTGGCACATGGTGAGCATCTCGGCCGACACGTGGTGCTCCTTGATCAGCACCTTGTTCGTGAACGTGGCGGACACGGAGAAGACGTACCACACGCCCAATGCGCAGCCGATCTACACACACACAGCCAAGCGTTAGTGGGGCGTGTTGATTGTGTGAGTGTGTCATTTGTCGCTTACTCGCAGCGCCTTGCTGTCTCGCAGGCGGCTGACCGCGTGGCCCTTGGGGGCCTTGCTCTTCTTGACGGGCACGCCCATGCCGCCTTCCAGGTCGTACATTGGGTACGGGGCTTTCATGCGCGCCAGCATCATGTCGGCCACTTGAGCTGCCGTCGCCAGAGTTTTTTTGCGAGTGGGTGCAGCAATTATAGCGCGCTTACTTCAGGATTTGGACTGGCTTGGCAAGCGGCTGTTCTATGGAACGATGGTGTGGACCACGTTTCGTTAAACGTGCCTTCGGAGGACGCAGGATGTTGTTGTGCCTTGGTGGCCGTAGTACGTCATGTCGTAGCAAAAGGAGCTGCGTGTTGGAGGATACAGTACACGTTGCAATGATACTTTGGGGGGTTGTGCATCTAATAGGCAAAAACTCGGCAGGGAATACCACAATGTTGAAGATGGCTACAACTACAACTTGTAGAGGACATGGGCGTTCGTTTCTGCTGGTCGGTCTCCATGCGTGGCCTCGACCAGCTGGAAGCTTGCGCGGCAAAACTATCGAGACAGGCTCGCCACGCCAGAAGAGTGCTTCAAGCTCAAGGTGCGTCCCCTGGGGCTGAGGGGCTGTCCTAACAAACATCCTGACCTAGCTATTATTATCGACGAGCGTGGGAGTGCAAATGGTGGAGAGCGATGCCACGGGGGACGAGCACGAGGATGGCTTGGAGGCGGAGGGGCAAGTGGAAGAAGCTGCAGTACGACTGGCCATGGAATGAGCTTTGTTCTGCAGCATGAAGCTCACGACTTGCTGTTTGTCGTCTGTTTGTAGGCACCAGCAGTAGTTTGCTACCCAGAAGAAACTGCAAATGACGATGGTGTGGAAAGCGATGGAGACGCAAGCGTGAAAGAAGGTGTCGTCCGAGAAGAGAAGTCTGACCTTCCTACAGAGGAAGCAGCTGAGTCTTCAACGGATCAAGAAGAAGGCATCGCTGAGATCTCCTCAATTGAACTGTTAGATCGGGGTGAAGCTGAACAGGTTTTGCCCCGCCAAGAGGAGCAACGACAGCACAAACCAAGGCGTGGACCTAAGAACCACTCAGGTCCAGCGGGAAGCATGGGTTTGGAGGTCACACCACCCACGAAGAAGCTAAACCAGCCCAAAGGAATCAACGCGGGGATACAGTACACAACTGAAGTGGTCGTACAGGTATGCGTAAGTTTAGGTCCAATTGGCTTAGTTATCACTTCTAACATTGTTCTTATGACAGCTGGAGAATCGCGTGAAGGAAAAGCAGAAACGAATTGACGAATTGTTGCGCGAGAACCGAACGCTGAAGAACTCGGAGCGATTGCTGTCAAAGGAAATTGAAGACATGCAGAACTCAAAGGTTGGTCCGACAAGTGAATGATTTATTGTGAATCACAAGTTGCTATCCAAAACTGACTTTCGTTGTGCGTGGTCTATCAACCTACCAGGACAATTTCCCTTCCAAGAAGCTTGCGCTACAAGAAGAATTACGTGTCTGCAAGGACAGAATCAAGCAGCTTAAAGAGCAGTATCGGATTGCAGATGAAAAGGGCTTCAAGCTGCATCAGCAGAGCTTTGACCTCGCCGTCAAAAACAAGGGACTGAGTGAAAAAGTTCGACTACTTGAGGGCGCCACTACATCGACATGTTTGCTGTCGCCGGCCCCCTCTACTTTTCGTATTGGATCGGGTGCTCCGATCGAAGGAACTTCAGTCGAGGAGGTGCAGGCCATTATCGCCAGCCAGGAAGAAGAGATCACTCGTCTACATCAACGAGTTGCTTTGATGAAAAAGACTCACAAGGCCGAGCAATCCAAGTACGAGCGGTTGCTCAAAGCTAGTCAAGATGAGATCGAGCAGACACGGGCGGAGATGGAAGAGTTCTACCAGCAACTATTCGCCAAGGAGCGTGCAGCTCGAGTCCAGTTCTTGCACATGAAGAAGCTCAAGCATGCGTTACACGAGCTAGCGAATACCCAGCAGACCAACCAGCGCTTCCAGCAATTCCTAGCGAACCGAGAAATGCGCATCACCAACAGAAGCAATCACCATCCTCGAGCGGGTCCTCACTCTCCGCAAAAGGGACCAGCCGTAAACGGAGGTCGGTGGATTACTGAAGCGCTACACCATCTAGGCTTCGTGATGCCTCTCGCGCCACCAGAAGAACAGGCGACCAAGTCTCTTGTCAGTGACAAAGCCGACGACCAAGCGGACATCCCTTCAAATTGCGTTCAAGGGAAATTGGTGCCATTCCCACCTCCAGCCACGGTTGGGTTTGGTGCCAGCACTCGTGCCATGCTCTACAACCGCTCGACATCAGGCCCGCACAGTGCTGGCAACGGCACAGTACACAACTACAGTCAGGCTGGCGATGGAGAGAACTACGATGCGCTAAGCGTAGTAACAGGTGGCGACACAGCGCCTCGTACGCCAGAAAATCCCGAGGAACTAGCTTGGGGCGATTCACTCAACATGTAGGTCGATGGATTCGCAGAGAGTAGCATCGAATGCTATGAGCTCGCGATACATTTTAGCGTAGACCAGCTTTCCGAATTTTGCGACGTGCGACATCATGGACCGGTGCAAACATTCGTTCGTGCGTCGGTTTTTAAGTTTGATTCTCTGTCGGACGCCTCGAGAGGTTCTCTGAAAACGGTCGGATGGGAAAACGCACTATGTCCCTTCGTTCTCGAAGACGGCTGGTTCTCGTGGCCTGGATGGCTTGCTATCTTGGGCTGCAGTGTTAAGCCCAAATACCGGTCGCAGTCGTCATCGGCTTGCCTCATGTACGCTAAGCGACGTGGAACGAAACGCACGAGCCAAAGCAAAAACTGCTCTGCAAATGGCGCCGTGTGGGCAACGCATTTCCGATTTAGCTCCGGCAATCCCACTCTCCAGCGGCACTCAAGCAAGACAAGGTACAATGACTCTCAGCCGCCACGTCGAGATTGACGCCGCCCGCTTCCGCAAGGAACTGCTCTTCGTCTGCTGCAAGAGCGACGACCCCTCCATGGACCGCGTGCGACAGCTGCACGAGTACGTTGCTGTCTGCTACGTCGCACCGCTCCTTGCTGCTGAGCGCTTCACTAACTGATCCTCTTTTCTGCGTGAATAGTGTTCTCCCCAGCCCGACGGACAAGATGCTGTCCCCCGTGAGTCGAGCGCTCCGAGCGCGATCCTTCCAAGGGAACAATAATCGGATGTCCACCGCGTGAGCAAGGAACCTCCCATTCGACTCGCATATAACCGAACACAGCCGTCAAAGTCTGAGAAGAATGACGGTGCCACGCGCGCACCTGAAGTGTCCGTAATCACTCGGCTATCCCAACCAGCTCCAGTTTTGCTCCCACACTCGGAGCTGCGACCATCGACCTCGAGGCCGGCGTATCATAACAATATCAATCCTAAAGAACTCGGGTAAAAATATCCTTTCGTCTACAGCCAACTTCAACTTGTGTAACCCGCGTATCCCTTGGGGGTACAAACTGTAACCATCACATTTCCACCAATCACATCACGAAGAGAAAACTGCTTGAAGCGAATCCATAAAAGTCCGCATCAAAGTCGGCCATGAGCTCCACACTCGACGTGAAGCTCAACCGCATCGACCGCATCTTCCATCCGCATGTACGTCTGCGCACCCTCTCCGTCCGCACTTCAACCGAAGCGTAACCCCCAAAGCGTACCCCCCACGAACCAGGAGATCGTGCAGGGCCAGGTGATCATCTCGTCGCCCAAGGGGTTCTCCCACCAGGGGCTGGCCATGAGGGTGGAGGGCAGCGCGTGCCTACAGCTATCCACCAAGAGCGCAGGGCTCTTCGATTCCTTCTACAACAACGTGGCGCCTCTGGAGCTAGTGTACTTCCATCTGCCCGTGGCCCCGGCGGGCAAAGTCCCGGCTGGCATCTCCAAGTTCCCCTTCGAGTTCGAGCTGCAGGGCAACGATGGCCAGCAGCTGCTGGAGACGTATCATGGGGTCTACGTCTCGGTTAAGTACGAGATCGTGTGCGACTGCATCCGCGGCATCATGAAGAACAAACTGCACAAGGCGCTGGAGTTCGTGGTGGAAGTGCCGGTGGGCTGCAGAGAGAACGGTTCGGGGAGCGGTGTGTGCGGTGACATGTTAACGTTTTTGAGGTGATACTACTGTAGTTGAAGGAGCCACTCCCGGACTCGCCGGAAGAGTTCCATATTACGCCGGAGTCCTTGGAGAATGTCCGACCGGTGAGTGGCGGAGAGAGGGGGGATACAGTGCTGTTGTGTGGATTTGGTTGCTGATGGTTTTTCTTTTTTAATGCTGCCAGCAGAGTCTGTCGGCGATGCCGTACTTTCACATTACCGGCAAGGTGCACCGTACGAACTGTCCAGTGAACTTGCCGTTCACAGGCGAGGTATGAGTTTTTTTTTTTCCTTGTTGATATCTCGGTGTTGATTTACTGACAGGGTGTGATTCTTTTCTGTTGGTTGTAGGTCATCATTGAGGAAGCGAAGAGTCCGATCAAGTCGGTGGAGTTGCAGTTGATTCGAGTGGAGAGCGTGGCACACGCTGAAGGAGTTGCAAGAGATGGTAAGACTCAACGGGGGATCTTAGTCTTCCTGCGTTCTTTGTTAGAGGCTGATCAAGTTGTACGTGCGGGATTGGCCCCAAACAGCAACTGAGATTCAGAACGTTCAAATTGGGTGGGGCGATGTGTGCCGACAAATGGCGATCCCGATCTACATGATCTTTCCGCGCTTGTTTACATGTCCAACAATGCTGACCCCCGGTACGTTCCTGGATGGAGAAATGCAGAAACTGCAAAGTTGAACGAACTAACGTTTGCACTTGGAATTTTTACGTGCCGCTAGCTTTCAAGGTTGAATTCGAGGTCAACATCGTGGTGCTGTTTGAAAATGGGAACATGATTACAGAGAACTTCCCCATTTCTTTGTATCGGTAGGCGCCACAAAATAGTCATCCCAAGTGAGCTTCAGGACGCTAACTTCCGCTAGCATCGGACCAGTTTGAATGTAATTTTTCTTCCGATGATAAGCTGTTGCTTCTAAAGTATCGCAAACCCATTTGTTCGAATGCTGCACAAACATAACCATCGGCACTGGCCCGGTAGTTTGCCATCTTCCAATTCACTGCTTTTCATTATAACTATTAGAGCGCACCGACACAAGGCGAGGGCAGCTATGGGACTGCAGAGGTCACTTTATCGCTTTGCTTTGAAGTGGTTAAGTGGTGCGTGGGCATGACTCGAAAAGATTTACGACGATGATCGATCTAACAGCGGTCCTTGCTGATATGTATCGTGTCCCTCGTCAATGCTGACGCCAGAAACAGGTTTGAATCATTCCGCTGCACGTGAAAGGTGCTAGCAGTTGGTGTAGCCAAGCGAGAACATGATCACCTGCTATCTGCAGTGCTACCAAGTTTGAGTGGCCAACGACACAAGTCCAGCGAATTATTTCTATAATGCAGCACAACATGCTGTTGCAAACTGTACATTGCCCAGCATAGATTGACTTTATTTGAGTGATGATGATTTCATCAATGCATCCATTCAGCATTTTTTACGCCTACTTGTTGCGCTTGAAAATCTTGCTAACCAGCGAGGTGAACACCTCCGAGGGCATCATCGTTACCTGCGCGATCTCCTCAGATAGCGTCTTGTACGTCTCATCCTCGTAACGGTGGTACACCGCAGCGAGGTCAAGCTCATTGTACAGCTTCTTGACGATTGCAATGGCATCAGGGTCGTTGCGTCCGTAGTTCGTCTTGAGCGACTCCCTCTGCTCGGGGTTGGCGCGGTCAAGCGCCTGGACGACCAGCCAGCTGCACTTGTTGTCCTGGATGTCCGTGCCCACCTTGCCAATCACCTTCTCATCGCCGTAGCAATCCAGGAAGTCGTCCTGGATCTGGAAGTACTCGCCAATCTGCACGCAGATCTTCTTGGCGAGGTTGTGGGAGACCTCGTCGGAAACGCCATTCAGGAACATGGCGCACGCAGCCGAGAGGTAAAACGTGTAGTACGCGGTCTTGTTGATCACGATTTGGTGGTAGCTGCACGCACGAAATCACCATAGCGTTAGCGCCGATATAGCTCAGAAATCACTTTCGAAAACACGTACCGCTCGATAGTGAAGCGGTCAAGATTCACATCGCCGTCCTGAGGCTGCGACGTCAAGTCCAGCAGCTGGCCGATTTCCGTGTGGAAGACAACCTGCAAATACCAAACACGACCACCAGTGTTATCAATTCCTTCTTGTCTTCAGCAGTAAGAGCTCTGGTGGGTAGCAATTTCACGTACGTCATGAAAAGTGTCCACCAAATCCAGGTAGTACGGCTCCGAGCGGAAGTACTTCTTGAGGATCTGGAAGACAAACGCCTCGAGCAGGAACGCATCGTTGATGGCGATCATCTTCACATTGGGCTTGCGGTACCAGCACGGCTGGCCACGACGTGTGATGGACTCGTCCATGATATCGTCCGCCACCAGGAAGAACGCTTGCAGCTGACCAACACAATTTACACTGTCAGCCTCCTCCACAACAATAAACAAATTACAGCGCACACCACTCACCCACTCAATGCACCATCCCAGTACACTGGCCTTCTCCTTGAGTTCCGGAGTGAGGACCTTGCCCGGCGCCATCGCCTGCGTGCTGCAGTTTTCACAGCGTCAGAATGCCGGAATGATACACCCTCCAGCCACTGTATCAATAGACTGCCACCCACCAGTGCACGACGCTGATGCCGCGGTTGAGCTTGCCGCCGATGCAGTTGTACTCGACGACTTCGTCCACCCAGTCGAGAGAATCCTGGGGCAGCTGGTGCTTGGTGCGCAGCAGCTCCAGCACCTCCAGCTTGAGCTTCCCGCACACGGCAACGAATTCTGTCCATGCGATCGTCAATAAACAACGGAGAAGGGGGAGGGGGTCAGCACTAGTGCATCGAAGTAGGAGAGCAGTGCCCTGCAGTAATACCTTCGCGCTCCTGAGCCATTGTCCGGTGACGATGACGATCGGCAAATGAGCTGCCCCCCACTATTGTGGACCTCCTCAATGCAACGATACAGCTTAAGTGCGATATTCCGTCTAAGTACGAGGACGCGAAACGACGCGAGAGGTGTAGCCATGTGCAGATTGCTAGGAGCATGGCGAGCAAGAAGCGACTGGGAGACGCCGAGAGCCGACGCCAGCTCGGTCATGGCGATACTAGTCGACTTACAGGAGCTAGCGAGAAGCGTGTGGTGCGTGAGACCGAGCAACGCCCTGTGAGGGCGCAGCCTATGCGAGGACCCGGTGCGATCGCCAGCACTGCCAATGGCTCGGGACAAGTGAGCTGGAAGGACACCGCGGATCCAAGTGGCGACTCCACCTCACAAACCGAGCAACAGGCGAAGATGAAGGAGGATGTCTGCTCTCAGTTGCTCATCGACGGATACGTGCAGTCGTTCGTGGACCTGTTCTACCTCACACACCGGAACGACCCCACGCCTCAGCACAGAGGAGGCGGGAGCACTTCAGAGACTCAACAGGCGAATTCGAACAGAGCTGTGGATGGTGCAGGGACGAGCGACTTTACGGTGCTGGAGCTACTGGAGATGGAGTTCTTGCGTGACCAGTTGGTGTCGGCCGAGCACTGCAAGCGACGCGGAGAGATTCCGGACGTGATGGCTGCCTACGACAGTCTAGCCACGTACTGCGCCGAGAAGCAGGACAACAAGACCATGATCTTCTTCTACGACAAGTGTCTCGAGATTACGAGACTTGTCAAGGATCAGATCAGTGAAATGCGCGTGCTAAGCCAGATTGGTAGTGGGTACCATGCCGCGGGCGACTTGGAGCAAGCGCGCCAGTATCTCGAGCTCTGCGTGGCCATTGCCAAGGTCGTGTACGAGCACGACGACGATGAAGAGCTGCGTGGAGAGGCACACGCACAGCTCGGCGGAGTGTACGTGGACCTAGCGTCGCGTCACGAGCAGGCAAAGCGGTATCTTGAGGCCATCGATTTGTACAAGCTCCGCCTGGATTGCGCGGATAAGGCACACAACGCTGAGGCACGAGCCCATGCACAGTTTAAGATCGGCACCTGCTACAACGCGCTCAACGAGCCCGCCAATGCACTTCCCTTCCTGGAAACCAATGTGCGTTCCTGTTAGTGATCCTCGATTGGGATGGTCACTTACATGTGTTGTTCTGTGTCTGCTCTGTAGCTGGCAGCAGCCCGTCAAAGTGGAGATGCTGAGGGCGAGGGCAATGCGTGTGCGGCATTAGCCACCGCGCACGAGAAGCTCGGAAATCAGCAGCTGTCCATCGACTTCCTGAACCACTACGTGACGATCGCTACGCGGGCTGAAAACGTCGTCAACCAGGCCGACGCCTGCGCACGTCTCGGCCAGATCTACACGGCTTCACTGAACTTCCAGCGTGCCCGCGAGATGCACGAGAAAAACTACGAGCTCGTCCAAGCTGTAGCCGCACGCACGGGCGATCGGTTGGCGCAGAACATCTCCCGCGTCAGCGTCGGAGCCGCCCGCGCGAACGACAAACTGGCCACGCTGCTCGCTCTCGTCAAGGACGATTTCCACGGCCTCCTGGCGTGGAAGAACACGCGGGCAGTGCCCACAACCGAGTAACGAGCAATGCCAAACTTCACGCCGTCTATTGGGGGGGGGGGGGGGGGGGCGGGGGGGGGGGGGGGGGGGGGGGGGGGGGGGGGGGG
>JAGDFM010000251.1:0-57370 GCA_019155715.1 Phytophthora pseudosyringae | reverse complement strand
AAGAGATCACGGAGAAGATGGACCGTCGTTCGGGCAAGGTGCTCGAGGTCGCCCCCAAGTTCGTGAAGTCGGGCGATGCCTGCATGGTCATCCTCGAGCCCTCGAAGCCCATGACCGTCGAGTCGTTCCAGGAGTACCCGCCCCTGGGCCGTTTCGCCGTGCGTGACATGCGCCAGACGGTTGCCGTCGGTGTCATCAAGTCGGTGAACAAGAAGGACCCCTCGACCAAGGGCGCCGCCAAGAAGAAATAAGCAAGTGACAAGTCGCTTCGGTGATTAGTCGACGACTCTCGGGTCGGCGCTGAATCTTCCATTCATCCTTCTCTCCGTGAACTTGCCGGAGTTTGATGCACTTGTGTGTTACGGCAGTTTCTGCAGTTTGAATAACCAACAGAAAAATAGAAAGGCTTACTTGCTTCTCTCTTTCAGCCCTCTAGCGTTCAAGTGTCGGCGCATTTTCAGTCGTCCTGCAGGCAGATCTGTTCAACTTCAAAGTGTGTCGTGTTGGTATTTACTTGCATAAGAAGGATGAAGCCTCAACAATTTTTAGCTGCCTTAAACTCACTGCTTCATCACGTTGTCGATGGTCTTCAACGTGTGCTTCCAGACGAGGTTCTTGAGCTCGTCCGTGTGGTATTTCGTCTTGAACAGCGGCTCTCTACGTTCACCAAGCAACTTCCAGCCGCTGGCGAACTCGGGCTTTGTCAGCGTGGCGACCAAGTACTCGGCACATCGTTCCGGCGAGTGCGCCGCGACTACTGCGAAGGCCTTGGACGGCAGGCGAACGTACCACGGGAAACGGTTGAAGAGTCCCGTGTTCACGAAGCCCGGGTAGATGTGCATGAAGGACGCACTCGACGCGTGCTCGGACAAGGCCTGCGCCATGAGGTCCCTACCAACAACAACCAAAGCAACATTAGCGATACGTCCAGCATGCAGCTCGTCACGTTGACAGGTGAGTCACGTACGAGTAGAGCGTCGTGGCGTCGGCGCAGTGTTTGATCGAGTAGTTCTTCTTCAGGTCCAAGTCACCAAGATGAGGAGCTCCACCACGTCCCGCCCCCAACACGTTGAGCACGCGGACGCCTGGTCGGTCGAGCCCCGTCAGCAAGTCGTGCACCAGCATGAACCTGGCGCCAACAAGCAACAACCCACAGCGTCAGTACCAGCACCAGAGTGCGCTTTCCCGTACTAATTCTCGGCCGCACCGTCCGTAGTAGTGCGTGCTCATCTTGACATCGAGCCCCTCCTTGGTCTCGGTGCGCCCATTGAGCGACAAGATGCCGGCCGTGATGACGATCCAGTCGAACGTGGTGTGCTTGTGCCGGGTAGTGAACTGGCGCACCTCGTGCAAACGAGACACGTCCAGACGCTCGTAGACCACGTCGAGACTCGGGTTCTCGGCCTGGATGGACGCCACCAGGTCCGGCGGACACCTCCGCGAGCAGAGCGTCAGCTTGCCCACCATGGGCGCCAGCGTGTGCGCCACCGCGCGCCCGATGCCGGCCGAGGCGCCGACGATCAGCGCGTGCTTGGCCATCGGCAGCAGAAATATCGTTGTGACAGGCCTCGCTCGAGCAAATCTCTGCGAAATGTGGTGCCGTGCCCACCGAGAGTGCGAGGCGAGGCCTTGATTTCAGAGTCTTTGCGGATTCCCTTGTTGAAGAGGGATGGGATGCTACAGCAACTTCAGTTTCCGAACGTGTCAATTTCGTCAATTTCGTCTACTGCTGGTATGTTGCATAGTGTTACAGTGCCCTACTTGGCCCCCCCCCCATAGTGCGAGATGGTAACGCAGCTCAGTCAATAGAGTTGAGCCTGGAGCGATGAGGTCTCCACCCCCATCCAGCTGCAAACACACTTTGCAGCAGCATCCACAAGCCTATGGACGACCAAGAGCATGAAGTGTTGTACGTGAACGGCAAGGCGCTGCTAGACCCGTTGTCCCTAAGGAACATCATGTTTAATGCCTGCTGCAACCAAGCACAGCAAGTTCGGCCATGAAAATATATCAACTTGACCCAGAGGACGCGACTGCTCAGTTACAGGCTGTTGCATGCGATGGCTTCGGTCCCAGGCCCGCCGCCATCGGCACGAGAGCACGGGCACACAGGCGTGGCCTCCGTGCGCTTACGACGCACTTCGGCTGTAAAATCTGGGGACCCCCCGAAGGCTGTCGCGCTGTCTGGTGCTTCAAACCAAGAAGCTGGCAACGACGGTCGCACGTCTGCAAACTCTCGAGCCAATCGTCGGGAGTCGCGACGGGATCAGTTGTTCACCTTCCAGCATCCTCGTCGGGAGCAGCTCGACTCGAGTGTTTCCATTGCGGCGCTGCACGAGAACTTGTCGGCCCTTACGACGCTTAATCAGAGGGAGAAGGCTCTATCAGCTGCACTGAGAGCGGAGGTGGCACAGCTTACAGACGCATTGGCAAAGCTGAACGGTTGGACTCGAGCATGCTGCACTACGGGACGGAGTTGTGGAGGTGCGGCTCACTTTCTTATTGTTGTTGTTAGAGGCTCGAGAGGTGGAGAAGGTGAAGCACGAAACTACTGTTGCGCTTCATACGAAGAAGACAACAATACGTGTCGGCGAAGAGCGATTCCTACCTGATATTCACGGTGGACCGATGCTAGCATCTTCGACGGCAGCTCTGCAACAGCACACGCAAATGGAAGTGTCGTATCAGAGGAAGGTTCGGTCTGACAAGTGACTGGAAACTGCAGGAGTTGTAACGATTCACGCTGGGTGCTGTTCTGTCTATCGTGATATAGGTCTTATCGCTCGAGAATCGATGTCTGCACATGACAGAGAACAACAAGAAGCTACTGGCAATGATCCAGCAACTTGAGAATGCCCAGGCAGAAGCGAACGTACAAATAGGTGCTTTGCGGCAGGATAATGCACGCCTTTCGACCGAAGCCGAGAATCTCAACAGCACCATCACGTCGCAGTCAGCGCTGATCGTCGGTCTACGTTCCACCGTCCAAAAACTGAGTGTACGAAGGTCTTGCAACAATTATTCACACGACAACATCGTTCTAATTGTCTGCGCCGTGTTCTCCGTTGGACAGCGTGACGAACACCTCGTCGAGGATCTGCGGAACACGCTGGAGCGATGTCAACGCGAGCTGGAGTTGGTGAAAAAGCGTGAGAAGCTGCTTCAAGAAGAGCATGCGAGACTGAAAGCAGCGGCAAACCAGGAGAAGGAGGCGTTGATGAGTAAGATCCTGGGCTTTCAGCAGCATCTTCAGCGAAGCGATACTGTTGGTGGCAATGTTACCGCCTTGGAGATGAAGATCAAGAGACTCGAAAAAGAGAAGGAGGCGTTGGAAGTCGACCGCGAAGCGGCGAATTCTCGCTGCAATAACTTGCATACGCGAGTTACACAGCTGGATCAATTATCGGAAGAGTTTGTACAGGTATTTATGCCGTGCTTGCGTTGCAGTCAAGAGGATAGCGTCTAATGCCACTGAATGTTTTAACGTGTTGCAGATGAAGAAAACGATGGAGAAAGCGAGCGCTGACGTTGAAGCAGTGCTGGCTACTACACGTCAAGAGCTTGAGACCTGCATTCAGAAACAACAGGAGGCTGAAGTACGAGCACAAGAAGCAGAAGCACACAATACTGGAGTGCAGGAACTCAGCGTCTTGCTGCAAACGAGAGACGAAGAAATCAGAACTTTGATGAAGAAAGTGATGCAACTGGAAGACGATTTTGAGGAACGAGACCAGCGATGCACAGGACTACAAGACGAACTGCACAAAGCGAATACCGAGCTACAGGGACTCAAACAACTGTCTGATGACGAGACTGTCCAAGCTTTACAGATGGCACGACAAAAGGCTGCTACCTACGAAGCATTGACTTTACTGAACGAGGAGAAGAAGGCACTGGAAGAGCAGCTTCGGTTGGTTCAAGAACGGCTTGAAGCTGAACGAGCAGTTCTGCATGAAGAGAAAGACGGCAAGGAAAATATACTGGCGGCTCTAGATGCCCACGCACTAACAATCGAGGAGTTGCAGAAGGAGAATATGGCGTTGCTAGAGCAGACGAAGGATTCACGTGTTCCCGATAAAGCAGGCACGGAAGTCGGCGTCCAGACAGATGAACAGCTCGTTAGTCCAGAAGCTCACGCTCAAACTCTAAACGAGTTGGAAGAAACCACCAGTGAATTGGAGAGTCTTCGATCTGAGCTGGACGATCTACAAGAGAGCCACGACGAGCTTCATGATACTATTCAAAATCTACGCCAAAATCAAGATCAGATTGAGGTCGGCTACAAGAAAACTGTCTCGCGAGAAAGGTACAAGTCGGAGTCCTTTCAGAGTCAACTGAAGCTCCTGCAGAACGAGAATGGCGAGTTGAGCGAGAAGATGGAGGCTCTCTGCAAAAACTTAATGAAGGAACAACAACTCAATGATGCTCAAACGCTGGAGGTGACGGATCTCAAGCAACGTGTGTTGTCTCGTGAGGCCATTAACCTACTTCGCAAGACTCAGGATTCGTTGGAGCAGACAGTGAATTCTCTTTTGGAGGCTGAACACGCATCCGAGAGCACGTTCACATGTCTGCAATGCATGCAGCTTTTCACCCAGCCCATGACGCTTGCTCCGTGCGGTCATACGTACTGTGCTGCGTGCTTAGCCAAGTGTGGCAGCGTAGATATACCGTCTTCCATCTCGTGCAAGATGTGCGAGGCAGGGATCAAGAAGGAGACCGAGTGCATCTTCCCCAATTACGCGTTGGCTGATCTCACTGCCCGGTTCATCTTCAGGCAGCAAAGCTTGGCTTCGCTTACTACCATGTGTCTCTCGCTTCGCAACAGCTTCACACAACGCGGCCCCAACGCGAACTCAACAGCAAAACTGACTGTTGAAACTTGAGCCATGCGAATCATAATAACTCGTTCTTTTGTCTGTTTTATCCCGTTGTAATGACAATTGATCCGCGGTGCTTCTTTGAGCGGCTTGACATTTTCTTAATCTTGCCCTTGTAATCGTCCAGGCTTTGTTTCTCGAGCTGTCGTTTGACTCGCAGCCAAGAAGCAACTGAGCGTTGAATTCGCCGAGCTGCAAAATACTCGTGGGCCTGGTAGTGGAGCCGGTGGCGGGATGGGGTTTCGTCTGTGGACAGCTTAATAGTTCCAATTCCTTCGACTTCATCGTCAATATTCTGTGGGGTGCAGATTTGGGTTATGGTACCGAGTTAGTGTACAGCTTTCAAATGTTGTAAAAGTAATACTCACGCACATCTTTGACCATCTCGTGGGTGATAGCAAGTAGTGTGTCTGTGAAATACACGGTCTCCTCTTCGTACATAGGTAAATGCAGATTACCTACACGAAGTTAGCCACATCAGAAAGTAAGCTACCACGACACCAAGAAACCAATTTGTAGATACCAAACCTTACATATGAAATGTAGAAAGGAGTTCTTGTCCTTCACAGCTTCAGGTTTCAAAAGAGGTGGCTCGAGAATCGCGAAAATTGCATGCAACTTGGCGACCGGGATGAATCCCTTGGCCTTCGGATCCACCTTAGCCCACTTGCTCTGGAATTCGGTCAAGAGCTCAGGGTCAAAGAGTGGTTCGTCATCCTCGTTTGAGACTGAAAAGCTCTCGAGAATCACCGCCACTGTCACATTGAGCATGACGTATGTGCCTAGCAGCGTGAAGGAGCAGAAAAACAGATAGGCGATCGGGCTCCCACATCCATTGAGCGGAATGCAGTTGTCCGTGTTGTTGAACCCACACATGGTTGGGTCGTACGGCGGATCGTCAACACAACCTTCAGGACTGGAAGCGAAGTCGTGCATACAGTTGTCCCAGCTCTCCCCAGTTGCAGCTCGTATCATGAAGAGGAACCCTCTTCCGAAGCTCTGGAAGTTGGCGTGCATGTCGATGTTGTCGCCCAAGCTGACCTTAGCGAACATCTGCACTCCCATTGTCGTGTAGATGAAGAGTAAGAGAAGGAGGATTGATGACACGTTGCTGAGGCCGGGGAGAGCTAAGTAAAGTGTCGTCAGGATGTGCCGAATGCCCTTTGAAGACTTAACGAGGCGGATAATCCGAGTCACGCGGAACACGCGAGCAAGTATCGCGAAAGCTCGAAGCTGGGCAGTTGTGAGGGCCTCCAGCACGATACTTAAAAGAGTACCAATGACGATGAAGAAGTCGAAGCGGTTCCAATTGTCTTCAAAGTAGGCCAACCCGTATGCGATAAGTTTCAGCACGGCCTCGACTGTGAATACCGCAGCGAAGATCTCGTTGAGGATATTCACGATCGTTGTCTGTGCAGTTGATTGCCCATAGGTCTGCGACGCCATTAGCAGCATATTGGTGATGATACAGATCATGATGAACCACTCAAACCGTTTGTGTCTGACAAAGAAGAACACTGTTCGCCGCACGGGATGCGTAAATGGCATGAGAATTCGCCGTGGGCCAACATGTGCTGCAGTCTTCTGCGCTTTCATCCACTTCTTCTGCTCGGACGTCAACATGAAGGAGTCACCGAGAGCGTCTGTCATCTTGTTAAAGTTATCGATAATGACGCCGACGAACAGGTTGACAACGAAAAAGCTGCCGAACATCATGAATACGACAAAGAAACCAGCCCACCACATGTTGTAGTCGCGAATCGGCTGCATATCGATGTCTGTCGCATCGATGCAAGCTACCATGAGAGAACTCCAGTTCTCAGTCGTCGACATCTCGAAGAATGTGATCATAGCGTTTCCGACGTTGTTGAAGTTTTGAGGAACGACGGGCCCCCAGACGGCACCCCAACAACTACACACGTACTTTGATGTGAGCGAGTCAGTTGGGAACCCGACACAGCTTGTGTTAGTGAACCATTGCTGCTGATCGAGTGAGAGTGAAGACCACGGCTCAGGATTCACAAGGAAATTGACTTGTGCGTCCGACAGCGCGCCAAACACGTCGCCACTACAGGAATTTAGCCTACCCTTGAGGTAGGTGACAGCAAAAATACTAAACATGAGGTAGAAGAGTGTACAGACGATCAGTACGTTGAGCACAGCAGGAATGGCTTCGATCAGCGCGTTCACGACGAGTTTGAGCCCCGGTCTGCGGCTGATAACGCGAAGTGGCCGAAAAGTGCGAAAAGTTCGCAGAGACCGTAGTGATTTTAATGAGTGCCGACTGCTTGTGGACTCGGCCAACATTACGAGGGATGTGATGACAATCACACAGTCGAGCACGTTCCAGCCATTGCGCAGATACGCTCCTTTGTGCAATGCCAGACCCATCGCTACGATCTTCACGGCCATTTCACATGCGAAAATGATAGCAAACGCTGTGTCCATGTGCTTTAATCCGATCGCGAGCATAGACTCCGGATTTTCCAGCGGATTATCAATGGCCAATGTGATGCTCGACGCGGTGACGAGCAATAGAACCACGGGATCGAAATACGGATGCACGATCAACCCCAGCGTCCACTGCCGCACTCGACTGTTTTCCTGGAGGATGAAAAGCGAAGTACCCTTGAATCGGTAACCAAATCCTTTTTCAGCTGTAGATCTTGCACCTTCATCGTGCACGTTATTGCGCCCTGGGGTGATCTCACCATCCACTTTGGGCTTCGCACCAAGAAGCGTGCTAACCCGTTTGATAATATGCGCTGACTTGCCGAGCTGCTTTAAGACCACGGTTTTCGTCGTAGCTATAGCTTCCGGTACTGCCCCAACTGTTGTAGAGATTGAAGGTCCTGCTTTTGACTTCACACGGTGGATATTTGGTCCATCCAGCTTCGTGGGTAGTACTTCTCGGTCAATATCACCCATACCATTATAAATTGGGCGGTACTGATCATATAGAACCGAGCCATCACGCTTCATGTTGTCATCTTCACTGTGACTGGAGTACTTATCCTCCGGGGTGGACACCGGCGTTGGTGCAATTTTCATTGACGTCAACCTTCGAGCAAGATTTTTGACGTCCATTTCCTTCATCTCGGTTTGATCTTCGCCTCCGTCATCAGAGCCAAACTTGTCAAGTAGCAGAGCTAAGAAGAGGTTCATCATTATGAAGTTTCCGAACACGATCTGAATATGTAGACAGCGTTAGTTTGTTTCAAAGAAGGAAGTTTGACAAGCCCACAGCACTTGCCCACCAGTGAGATCGTATACAGTGCTGCAAACATGCCGTTGCTGCGGATGACGTTGTACATATCTTCATTCCAGTTATCTGTCGTGATGATTTTGAAAACTGTGATTGCGGACCACACAAACGTGTCGAAATGAAGCCGCGGAACCTGTTACAAGCAGATCACAAGCATATTAAATGAGTGTTAGTTAAATCATATCGTTCCTGAAGCGTGCTGAATTTCGAGGTTGTGCAAAGCTCACCGCGCCGGACCAAAACTCATTGATGTTGTATGGCGTCGGGTATCCGTTGCTGTCGAAGCGCATGGCATTCCCAAAAAACTAGTTGATACGACATGGTAAAAACTGTGAGCAACTTCCCCAATATTTAATTCGTAAAAGCTCGAAGAAGAATCAAGCAACGTACGTACCTGCATTCCGACGAGCGCATAGATATAGATGAAGATGAACAGCAGTACCCCAAAGTTCGCGATACTTGCAAGGGCGCGCCCTACCATCTCAAGCAGCTCGCGTAGTGACCGCCAGTTCCGCGCTAGTTTGAACACACGGAGGAGACGGAACGAACGAAGTGACGAAACGGATCCTTTCTTTGGCTGATTTTCCGACATGAACGATGGTGGCGACAGTGCCATCTCGAGGAACCCCATTAGGACAACAAACGCGTCAAAGAGATTGAACCGATCGCAAGCATAGAGGCGAATCCCAAGACCGGAGACTTTGATAACCATCTCAGCGATAAACACGCACGTAAGCGCAAAGTTGATGATCTCAAGATCGACGTCCATCGTATCCGACATCGGATAATGGTCCAGCGAGAGTACGGCTGTGTTGGCGAAGATGACACACATGACAAAGGAAGAAAACAGCGGATGCGAAGCGATATAGTACAGCAACGGGATCCGCGGCTTGAAGCTTGATTGTTTCTCAGAGGCTTTGAGCTCCAGCATTTTCTTCTCTGCTGCTGTGAGACTGGGAGGACCTTCATCGATATTGAATTCGTCAGCAATGACTGCAAGCGTCAAGTTCATGACGAAAATGGAGTCAAAAACCACGAATACGAGGTAAAACATGACCGCGAGGATGGGTTGTGTCGAATCCATACACATGTACATGATGTTCGTCCAGCCTTCTGAAGTAATGACCTGGAAAAATGTGACGGCCGAATGGCCTATGCTATCAAACGTCGTCAAGCCATAATCAAACCCATCCTGGTAGAGCGCATCTTTCATCACGACGTCGTTGAGAAATCGCGGGTTTCCGTACGCGTCGTAGTTCCCTCCACACGTGTCTCCAGAGGCACACTGATGGTTGCCCGAGTACGATGGTCTCGCACAAAGTTGCGTATCATTTGGATTGACAGGCCAAAAGCACGGATGTGCCTGATACCAAGGTGACGTCTCTTTGACAAAATTCCCCGATTCGACTTCGAGAACTGGGCCATTCAGGCATCGATAAACATTAGGGTCAGCGAGTACCGCTGCTAAATAATCGGTTGGAACAGGCCACACTCCTTGTGGGTTGAACTCATCAACTGGAAGACGCACAGGAAACTCAGTAAGTCGACATCGTCGGGTCATATCCCCGCCAAATAGCTGGTTTCCGAGGATGGTAAACATGAAAAAGAGAAATACTTGGAGCACCACAACGTTACCGAGTGCGGGGAGAGCTTTGAGTAGAGCTGAAATGAGTACGCGCATACCGGAGATCATAGATAATGACCGCAGAGGGCGCAGCACACGGATCGTACGAATTGCAGAAACGTTCGGGACCGCCGGCAAGATAGCGACCAAGCTAGCAACATAAATTAGGCCGATCGTGAGCTATACTTGAAAATGAATAAAACAGACGTTGACAATTTACCTTGATATGACGACGACGAAATCGAGGACGTTCCAAGAATCCCGCATGTAGGAGCCTTTGTTTCGGACAAAGCCCATGGCCATGATTTTCAGCAGGCACTCGGCCGTGAAGATAGCAGTGAACGGTATCTCGGAGAGATTTACAACGCTGTTTAAAAGTGAAGTGGCTGGCACAACTTTACCATCACGAAATGTGAAACCCGAGCTCGCCGGGTTCAAGCTTGTGTCGACGACGGAGAAATCGGAGAGAGATAATATGACCGAGTTGATGATAATCGCGAGGACGATAAAGCGGTCGAAGAAACGATGCGATACGAGCAGAATAACCCGCCGTCGAAGCCAATGATCCCTGGAAAATAAGTTGAACAAGGCAAAGTCGGCACCGAGTTTCTGTAGAGCCAGCAGAGAGAACAGGAGGGTCAGCAATGCAAAAGGAGCGGAACTCATGGATTTTACAGCTCTAAAACTCACCCTCATTTCAAAAATGGCATTTCGGCGACGGAACTTGGGCGCTGGTAGTTTGGACTCCCCACGTTCGCTCTTGATAGTTGGTTCGTTTTCGGGATTCATTTGCGGTTTGGAATGTTGCCTGGGCGAAGAAGGAAGTGGCAGGACCAGCGCCGTCTCCATGGGCACAATCTCGTTGTGTGATGGCATTTGCTCTTAGTCTAGCAGGCGAGGCACGACGCAACGCGATCTACCAGCAGACCCACTCTCTGTGAGCTCTCTCTCTCTCTCTCTCTCGGCTGTTCTAGTTGAGCAATGCTGACTCTTGCCAGAGTAAAAATATGAATGACGCGTCGGTTCCTACCCTGCTGTTATAAACACATTGCCCGAGATAACTCGACACCAACCGCGAGCTTCATCAGGTAGTTGCCGATCACCGAAATGTAGCCATCCACTCTTGAATATGTAGAGTAAAAAAACGGATGGCTACATGTTAACGATACACCACAATGGGGGCTCGACCGCGTGGAGCTCCTCGGAATGTCTGCGTAGCTCTAGCAATGCGAGAACTGAGAGGACGGACGGTTGTGCGGCCGGACCTGCCACGCCAGAGTCTCAGTCTACGGCAAGTCTTTCGCCACGAGGAAGGCGGCGTGCTCCTAGGCTTCTCGAGCGACGGGCACTTCCTGGGTATGCTACAGAGAGGCACACTTGGTATTAGTTAACAGGGTCTTCAGCACTGACGTTGTGTTGGTTTGCAAGTGTATTGCATCAGTTTGGACGCGTGCTACGAGTTACAATGGAGACGAGTCCAGTTCCAGGACTTTTACCATTGGAGAGAGGACGGAGAAGTATCGGAGGCCGTGTTCAGGCTCAGGCTTCAGGTGGACGGCGGGTCTTCGGCCTACGGAGTGAGCTCCCCCTTGGAGGTGTGGCAGAGTGCAGACGATAATCTGGTCCTTGCTGTTACGACGGACAGTTTGGCGGAAGACCGGGAGAGTTCTCGGCTTTGTCGGGTGGTGGTGGCCCCGTCGCCGATGTTTGATGATGGTGGATTCGCTGCTGCGGTGACGAGTGTGAGCTTCGAGTTTAGCCAGCATATCCACTCACAGAAGATGGAGAAGTGGCAGTTGATGCAGCTTGCGAGGGGAGAAAAGAATGTGTATCACTTGCTTGTTAATGCGGGAACAGCGGTGCATGTCTTGGTTTTTCATGCTCGAAAAAGAAGACGCAGACAGAGAGAATTGGAGATACCATTTGCAGAGCAAGTAGCAGTGACCCCACGAAGCCTTGGGATCTCACATTTCCCTCAAAGTACGCCCTACAGGATCGCATGAACGTTGTGCGGTGATGCTCTAACTACAAACTATGTACAGATCTTTGGTATTATCCACCAGTCTTTCCGATCAAGTTCCAGAAATCGACAGAGCACCGGCAGCACAATGCAGATTTGGACAAACCATTCACGACTGACGTCAAGGTAGACTTGGTGACCTTGGCATCTTCAAACGCAGCATTTTTTCTTAACTATTGCGATATCTGTTGCTTCATTCAAGTGTATCGGTCAGCATCTTTTTGACGTCGAGCGCTTTCTCGGGGAATTTTTGGAGAACTTCAAGTCGCTTCGACAGTATAATCTTGTTGATTACGACCCCCGGCTCGTTCGGGTAAGCTAAGCGTCAGTGATTGATGAATGTGTATAAGGTTAATGACTTGCGTTATGCGGGGTTTCCAACTTGACAGGCGAGCACAACGGAGAAAACTGTATTTATGGTCTACGTTATGGCACTTACTCCACCATCTAGCACTGACCCTCCAAGGCCTGGCATTCAGTGCCTCCGCGTAGCTCTTTTCCTCAGCTTGGAGCTCTTCACTGGAATCCACCACGTCATTCGAGCGTTGAAGGTGCCAGGGAATGGAGAGCTGCGTCAACTCTCGCAAGTTGTTGCTAGGAGATTTCTTGCGGACTTAAGTGCTCGTGTACCACCAGAGACAGCAGTGACGGCATGGGATAACGAAGCTTTCCTACGGGAGGAATCCCTTGAAGAGCTAACCAACCCGCTATACCCACTCTCCATCACGACAGAGAACTATCACTGATCAAAAAGAACCTGAACTCATTGTTACAGGCGTATAAGAAAGCTAAGCACACTGCTTGCTACTCTTCACCTTACTCTTCGTTAAGATCATCGCGTCGCCAGCCGACGGTGCATGGCGCCACAAAATTGTAAAAATGCCGCTCACTGGCGCGACACAAACAGCGGGCCAAACACCAGCACCGTCGTGGACAGCAGCTTGATGACCACGTGCAGCGCCGGACCAGCCGTGTCCTTGAACGGATCACCCACCGTATCGCCAGTGACAGCAGCCTTGTGGGCCTCGCTTCCCTTGCCTCCGAAGTTGCCTAGCTCGACGTACTTCTTGGCGTTGTCCCACGCACCGCCCACATTGTCCAGGAACAGAGCCATCATAATTCCCGTCACCGTACCGAACATGAGGTATCCAGCTAAAACCTCAGCTCCCAGCAGCGGCTTGCCCTGGTACTCACCAATCTGAATAACGAAAGAAGCACAGCCGTCAGTGACACAATACTCATAATCCAAAGACAATACGCGAAAACAACGTACCACACGGAAGATAACACCAACGGATATCGGCATCAGCACAGCCAACAGACCCGGGAAACGCATTTGCTTTAAGGCAGCCTTGGTAACAAGCGCAACGCATGTGCGGTAGTCGGGTTTTTGCTTGTACTCCATGATTCCTGGGTAGAGCTCAAACTGGCGGCGCACCTCGTTAACAACTTCGGCAGCAGTCTCGCCTACAGCGGCAACGGCAAGCCCCGTAAAGAAGAACACCATCATCGTACCCAGTAGACCGCCAACCAGAACCTCCACAGTCGCAATGTCCACAGTTTTGAACTCGCGACCAGCAAACTCAGAGAACTCATCCATGAAAGCACCAAACAGCACGAAGCAAGCCAGAGCAGCCGAGCCGATGGAGTAGCCTTTGGTAATAGCCTTGGTCACATTGCCGGCAGCATCCAGTTTGTCCGTAGCATCGCGCACATAGTCCGGCTGGTGACTCATCTCGGCAATACCCCCAGCGTTATCGGCGATGGGGCCGTAATTGTTCATAGCTAACACGAACACCGCCGAGGACAGCATGCCCATAGTTGCCACAGCCGTTCCAAACAGCCCAGCGTGACGGTTCCCAATGCCGCCAATGCCAGAGCCGGCGCCCAAGTGATAGGCAGAAATCACAGCGAAGCTGACCATGAGAGTGGGGATCACGGTAGATTTCATGCCCACCGCCACGCCCGTAATGATGTTGGTGCCATGACCCGTAGTGCTGGCCTTAGCGATGCTACGCACAGGCGGGTGAGCGTAGTCCGTGTAGTACTGTGTCGACTTGACAAACACATAGGCCGTGAGCATGCCCACAACACCGCAAAGGAAGAAGTTCATCCACGCCGTAGGGTATTCGGGCGTGTACAGCAGCCAGCGCGTGGTGAAGGCGAACCCAACGAGCGCCAGCGAGAGCGAGACGTTGTAGCCGGCCTGCAGCGTTGCCATTGGGTTGTGATCCGGGCGCAATGCTTCGGCTTCCGATGGCGCTTTCACCATAAAAATACCGGCGCTGCTGACGACAATATCAAAAGCGTGGACAACCACGGGGAAGAACACAAAAGACACGGGGTGCGGCAGCTGCGCTTCGCGTGCCAGCGTGCCGCCCAGAATCATCGCGCCAATGATCTCAGCAGCGACTGACTCAAACACATCCGCACTGCTACCAACGCAGTCTCCCACCATGTCCCCCACGAGGTCGGCAATCACGGCCGGGTTACGCGGATCGTCCTCCGGAATTCCCACTTCCACTTTGCCCACCAGATCAGCCCCGACATCCGCCGCTTTCGTGTAAATGCCACCTCCAAGCTGCATGAACAGCGCCACAAAGGACGCTCCAAATCCATAGCCAACCATCAGCAACGGGATCTCCGTCGGCTGCAGCACCGACCCAAAGAGGACGTACAGCATCACATACAGAGTGCTGACCCCGCCCACACAGAGCGTGATGTCCAGTACAGCCGAGAACGCCCCACCTCGGAAACACACCAGCAGCGCGTCTCCATAAGATCCACGCGCAGCACTCGTCACGCGGATGTTGGACCTGGCCGAGACCCACATGCTCACGTACCCGGCGGCCGCAGAGCACACCGCGCCGATGATAAAAGCCACAGAAGACACGAGGCCCAGCGTGAAGTTGCCGAGCTTCTCCACGCCCGTGCTCAACGCGCTGCTGGGTCGCAGCGCGTAGCTGAAGAAGATGAGGCCCGCGATGGCCACGGCGATCCGGGCGATGGCCGTGTACTGGATCTTGAGGAAGCCCTCGGCCCCCTGGCGGATGGGCGTGGCCACCTCCATCATCTCGGGCGTGCCCGCGTCCTTAGACAGCACCCAGTGCGACAGGTAGAGCGCGAACACGGCGCCGTAGCCGCAGATGGTGAAGACCAGGAAGATGGGGCGGAAGCTCCCGCCGAAGAGCAGCAGCAGAGCCCCCAGGACCGAGATGCCGACGAGCGGCGGCTGCAGGTCCAGCGTACGCGCGTAGGCCAACGCGGCGGAGGCCCCCGACCCCATCTCGTCCAGGTCGGACTCGCTGTTGAGCGGCGCGGCGTCCGAGATGCCGAACTCGATGTCCACCTGCGTCTTCTCGTGCATGGCGCGACGGGTCTAGAGGGCGAACGGAGGGCGCGAGTGGGTGGGGAGACGGAGAAACAAGTTGGGAGGAAGCACAGAGCGGAGCGGGGGCGCTGGGACGCAGTGGGGAAGCACGCACGGAGCGAACGGTCCGACCGCTGGATTGCGACTTGATGACTGACCGGTGAACCTGATCACAAGAAGCCACTTTGTGAGAGTGACATTGAGGGCTTCACTATGTTGTCAGTCGAACGAGGCACCTCGACGCTTCAAGCAGCTGTTTCTAGAAACAGCTGCTGCATCCAATCAGAATCGTTTGACGAACTTGAAGTTATTCTTAGACGTTACAGTCACTCCCGAATCTGCCGCGTCGAGCGCAAGCTTAGTCTCCGCCCGCCGCCATGCTGCCGTCTCTTGCTTCCCGCCGCCTCACGCGCGCGCTGCGGCGCCAGTCTTCGTCGCGCCTCTGCCGCCGCCTCGAGTCCTCGTTCGCGCCGCTCACGCAGCTGTCGGAGGAGGAAACCATGTTCAAGGACACGGTCGCGCGGTTCGCGGCCGACGTGGTGGCGCCCCATGCGCGCGCCATGGACACAGCGGGGGAGATGGACCACGCCATCACGCGCGGGCTGTTCGAGAACGGGCTGCTGTCCGTGGAGATCCCGGCGGACTTCGGCGGCAGCGAGGCCTCCTTCATGAGCCTCTGCCTCACCATCGAGGAGCTGTCCAAGGTGGACCCCGTCGTGGGGCTGCTCGTGGACCTGCAGAACACCGTCGTGAACAACGTCTTCCTGGTGAGAATACTGCTGTGAAGTGCAAAGTATTATAGTGGATGCTGATGATGCGATGTTGCTGTGGGCAGGTGCACGGCACGGAGAAGCAGAAGGAGAAGTATCTGCCGAGGCTGAGCACGGACACGGTGCGAGCATTGAGCGCTGTCGTGAGTTGAGAGGAGAGGATAGTGCTGATGTTTCGACTACTTTACTGTGCTGCAGATCGGCAGCTTCTGTCTGAGTGAGGCGGGGTCTGGCAGTGACGCATTCGCGTTGAAGACGAGGGCGGAGGCGTCGGCAGATGGGAGCTACTACTCCATCACGGGCCAGAAGATGTGGATTTCCAATGCTGAGTACGCTGGTGTCTATTTGGTGTTCGCCAATGTGGACCCGTCCAAGGGCTACAAGGGCATCACGTGCTTTATCGTGGACAGAGACATGGAGGGATTGGAGATCGGCAAGCCTGAGGAGAAGCTGGGCATCCGCGCGTCGTCGACGTGCACCGTCACGCTGACGGATGTGAAGGTGCCCAAGGAGAACATTCTGGGAGAACTGGGCAAGGGATACAAGATCGCCATCAGCACGCTGAATGAAGGACGGATCGGCATTGCCTCACAAATGCTGGGGCTGGCACAGGGAGTCTACGACCAGACGCTGCCGTACTTGTTCGAGCGCCATCAGTTCGGCTCGCCGATCGGGGAATTCCAGGCCATGCAGCACCAGTACGCGGATTCTGCGTTGGATATCGAGACAACACGTTTGCTTGTATACAACGCAGCGCGTCTCAAGGATGCTGGCCAGCCGTTCGTCAAACAGGCTGCCATGGCGAAGCTCCACGCCTCGCGTGTTGCTGAAAAGACGGCGTCGAGGTGCATCGAAATGCTTGGTGGAATTGGATTTACGAAGTACTTGATGGCAGAGAAGTTCTACCGCGATGCAAAGATCGGAGCGATCTACGAGGGTACGAGTAACATGCAGCTCACGACGATCGCGAAGCTCGTCTCAGAGGAGTACAAGAAGTAATTGAAGTCGAAAGGGACCATCCTGCCGCTAAGACGGCAAACATGAAATCAAACTGTGCTGGTATTAGTTCGTAGTGCCAGCTCCCCTATCTTGAGCTGCAAGGTTGTTCATGCTGTTGCTGATGGAAGGCTTCACTTGGTATTTTAACTCGGAAGCTTACGAGTGGCATCGACAGCCGCAGTATCAGGGCGTTCGGCAGAACACAATTTACAATGCGCAATATCGCCCGATATCGATTCAGCCCCGTATTGCGTTTTCAGCACATCTTATGGATGAATATCGTCACATCTCCGACAATACTTAAACTTACTATTGATATTATTGACCAATAGATTGTACTACTTGGTATTATCTCGGCTTTTAACGAATCAAATTGATCGACGCGAACAATTTTGACCAATCCGATAGGTAGCGGATTGGTGACTGCCTCACAGCCACACCTCCGACGTATCGGGTCGGAGGGAGCACTGAAGTTATTGATATCTCTCTACAGATGACAAGTCATTCGCATATTTCTCGAATAACACCCAAACTCCGACACCTCCGACGCAAGATGAGCCTGAACGACCTCACACCGGCAAAAACGAAGCTTGCTCGCGAGTCCGCAGCGCGCTCGTTTCTGATGCTCCTCGAGGAGGAAAACGTCAGCTGGGAGTACCTGGAGCTGTCCATGCAGCGCGAGCGTGCCGCGATTGTCCTGGAAGCTGTGGTGGACTAGTTCGGCATGCACCTCGCCTTCAAGAAGGGCCGTAAGAGCAAGCTGTTAGCTCGAAACTCTGTCATGCAGTACTACCGACAGGCCAATAACTGGCTGTTGGACCAGTTCCCGCAGCATCGAGCGGCCATTGACAAGACGCTGCTCAAGAAGGGACAAACACTGGAACGCTATTGCTTGAAGAGAGAGTCGGGCGCCTTCGTCAACAAGGCTCCTACGTGCACGAAAAACGCGCTCAAGCAGATGATGGTGTATCTCTATTCGACTGCTGTTACCTCCGCAGACTATCAGGACACCGCACTGCTGTGCTTACTGTGGTTCCTTTTCGGGCGCGCGTCGGACCTTACGCTGCTTCGCAAGGCCAACCTGTCCATCGGCGCGGGCGACGTCTTCTTCGTACGCTTCATGCGGATCAAGACTGCCGAAGAACAGGCCTCTCGCTGTTTCCTGACCACGATTTCACCACGTGTCCACTGTTCGCGATTGCGCTTGCACTGGCGACCCAAGCTTCTCCGACGGCAGCGCTGCTCAGTCAGCTTCCTGAACCTCTTGCAAACTCTCAAGCCACGCTGACTCCTGCTACGCCTCTCATCGACTTGATCGACCACCCAGGGTCAGCTGTATCGCCACAAGCAACTCGCTCGGATTAAGGAAAGACCACTGACTCTGCCCCGGGCATCCACAGCTATGTCAACCGCGTCCTGGAGAGAGTCGCGAAGAAGGCTGGTGTAACCGAGCGCATCACATCGCATTCCTTTCGACGTGGTGGATCACAGCATGCCAATGGAGCCGGCATGTGCAGTGGATCTTCGACCGGGGAGCCTGGAACATGACAGCGACAAACAAGGCCTTCGCGTACGTCTTCAACACACCGGCCGAAGATCACAAGGTCGCTCGCGTCTTGAGTGGCCGGGATCCGGATCAAGTCGTTCCTCTCTTGTCGCTGGATGTGTTCGACTCCGACACGCAGACGAAGATTCGAACCGTCGGCTCGGCGCTATTCAACGCATCCTACGGACTCAAGACAGCGCAGTACAACGTTAATGGAAGAGTGCTTGATACTCTCATCACATACCTGTTGCGCCACTATCTATCGCTGAAGCAGCTCAAGGCAGGCGGACTTGCTGTCGAGCGTCTTGAAGCGTGTGCCATCGAAAAAGGCCACACCATCAACGAGCTTCTAGCTTGGTCTTCGCACCTGGCCTGTTACACAAGCACAACCCCCCAAGCCGACAACACCAAGTCCCAAGATAGCACGAGCGATATCACCAAACACCCAACGTTTCTTCACCAAGCCGCCTTGATTGAACAGTTAATTCAGATCAACCACAAGCTCGACGCTAGGTTGTCTACGATGGAAGCTAAAGTCTACAACAATGCGAAGCAGACACCAGACACAAACGAAATAGGTGAGGACACAAGCATTGAACCACCAGCAAAGCGACGCCGTGCAGCAGCAGCAACAAACCTGAAGGATGTCTGGTTCTCATGGTACGTCCAAGAGCCCCGCATATGGAGCTCAACCGATGGCGCCACCAAGCACACGAGGTCCAACGCCAAGCTGGTCGTGGCCTTCTTGAAGCTGTTTCTCTCCGATGGCTTCGTGCTTGACGAGAAGTCACCGCAGTACCGAAACGACGTCCTGGAGCTTGGTGCTACCGCAGAGAAGAAACTCCTGTTGTTTCTTGGCGATCACAAGATCACAGCCCGCGGATCGCAAAACGTCCTCAAGTCCATGCGCAAGCTTCACAAGGCCGGCCATCTCAACGCTCGCATCCAACACTACAAGCAGCTCCAAGCCGCCGGTCGCATTGGTGACCCTGCACCGGTGCATACTACAAACATCATTGCGTTAATATCCGCTGCGTAATTACCCATGCTTTACCTCCGATACGTTCGCGCCATCCATTTCGATCTGTACTGGTCGTGGTGCTTATTCTGCCGCTCGTCACTTTGCTTTCGAGACTCCACCGCTTACAACGCTACCACCATGCCCGCGCCGAGGCCTACGAAGAACGCCGTCAGCTCCGCGAAGGAGTTCAAGACCCTGTTCATCGCTGCTAGCAAGATGCACAAGATTCATGTGAGTAATGAGGCCATCCGTCACCTGAGGCTTACCATGAACATGACGGCCGCCTCCCCAAGCCTTCTGCCCGAAGCGATCGACGTCATCACCGCCTCGCTCGCCGAACGGAAGAAGCGCAGGGTCGGCCTTGAAGACGTACGTGAGTGGCTCGCACCTTCTGCTTACGAGGATGACGAAGCCTCGGAGCAGAATGCTGACGATGACCGCAAGGACCAACCGGTGCACTACGTCCAGAAGCTGCTCAATTGGAAGCGTGAGAAGAGGGTTACGTATTATCTGGTCGACTGGCAGCCCACTTGGGAGCCAAAGGTTCACTTAAACGGGAAGCTTGTCGCTGCCTTCGAGGAAGAGCGTCGCCTGCAGACCTTCTTCGAGGACGAGGCTGTGGAGGACAACTCGCTGAACGACACGGAACAATAAGCAGCACTCGAGTAAGGAGCAAACGGCAGGTATATTACAAGCTTTAGTATGCGAGTAGTGCATGGGTAACCTCGTAGTGACCACTAAGCTTAACCTCCGAGTGGAACAGCAAAGTTAACCTCATCACAGAGTACGCGAACATGTAATTTGAGTACAGCATCGAACACAAAGCTTAACCTCCTTGCTGAACAGCAATGTTAACCTCGACGCAAGCTAGCACACCACGCACAAACGGTAGAGGTGGCCGCATATCGCACATACATGCATATATACAAATATACAGTCAACCCAATGCATTGGACTATTGGCGTGTGGGAGACTTGTCCGTTGCGAGAAAGAAAAGAAGAGTGAGGCTGCTCAGGCCTCTGCGGTAACCAGAAGCCACTCATTTCAATAAAACCTTGTTTTTGAGGTTGTATCTACGTCTGTTGTGCAAGCCAGTCGCTAGCTGGCGTATTTACGCGTAAGAGCTATCGTAAAAGGACCAGACTCTCCAAATAGTGGACCCCGATTTTTCGGATGCGGCCTCATTTGCCAATAGGCCGTGGCCCGCTCACATGTATCCGCGGCTCTTTTAGGCTGAAAAACAGCCTGAATCGTTTATCGCCGTTTTCTCGGCCCACAGGCCGTTTCAGAGCCTGTGGCGCCGCCCATAAACTTACTCTAATCTGCCCTCTAGCATGCTCTCTGGGCGCTACACATCCTGACTTAGATCACCTAATCTCGAACATCACTTAACACCAAATACACAATATTTACACTACTTAGGACTGACTCTGTGCGGGTCGGAGGTCGGAGATTTTTTGCTATGGTATAGTATGTAGTAGTGTAGTTTCTTCAGAACCAACCACTGCGTCAGCGCTGCTGCGCCTCCTAACTACACGCTAATGCTATCACTTCCCCTTTTACCATCTGCAAGTCAGTCCTTCCTTCTCATCACCCAGCTTACCTCTCAACAGGTTATGAGCTCAAGCCAGGCCTCAAGCGACGACTTCCCGCGCCTCGTCGGCGCTGAGAACTTCGACGTGTGGAAGACCCGCCTGTGCGCAGCCCTCGACGGAAAGCATCTTCTCGGCTTCGTGACGAAGCCCGACTACGATGGCGTTTCCGAGGATGAAGCTGAAGAGAGCGGAAGTGAGATGTCCGACGTCGAAGACCCGCCGAAGCGCAAGCCGACCGAGCAAGCTGAAGTCGACTCCGACGCCGTGGACTATGAAGAAAGTGACGAAGAACTCAAGCCTCTCTCAGAATCTGACGAAGAATCGGGAGATGACTCCGACACTCCGATCAAGCGCAAAGATCTACCCACCGTCCGCCCGTTCAACCGCCGCCAAACTGCCAAGGAACGCAAGCGTGGTGCAAGAGAGAAGCCCCAACCTCTCAACCAACGTGAACGACGCCGCCAGGAAGCTAAGACCAAAGCTTTCCTGATGAAGACGATGGACAACACTCATGTCCGACTGGTCAAGAATCTCATGACCTCGTACGAGATCTTTAACTTCATCTGCCAGAAGTATGAAGGCGCTGCATTTCACGAAGACCCCTACTTCATCCAGCACTACTTGATGGAGATCAAGTACAAGGAAGGCTCCGATCTCCCTGAGTTCTTCCTCAAGCTGGAGAATGCGATGAAAGCCTCGGATGAAGCCACCGAATCGGTGATGACGGAAGGACAGAAGTCTATCTATCTGTTCCATTCCATGCCCAAATCTTGGAAGAATGACCTCCGTATCTGGAAGGGTCGACGGAAGTACATCCCGTACGAAGACCTGAAGCAGAGCATTGAAGGCAAGGTTCGCGACCTCCAGGCCCAAGAGCGCTACACGCTATCCAAGGGAACGCCTGAGACGACGGATACCAAGAAGGAGCGTGCTTTCGTCGCTGAGGCACCTACGCCTCGGACCCCAGTCCCTGATACTGGCACTGTCTGCACGTACTGTGATCGCCCACGCCACCATATCCGACAGTGCAAAAGGATCTGCGCGACGGCCGTGTCAAGGCTGGCACCGTACTTCCTGCGAATTTCGTGTTCAAAAGAGGAAACACGAAAAGCGGCCATCCGTACCGCACCACCAACAACAATAAGACCTGGAGCCGTGGACGCAATGATCGCGACAACTCCAACCGTCGTGACACGCGCAACAGGGGAGGCGATACCGCTAAGCGCGGCAACCGTGGTAAGCACCGTGATCAAGACCGAGCCCGAACCGCCCCCTCGACTCAGACTCGGCCGATGAAGACGACGAACGTGGTAGTAATCGCAAGGTGTTTCATCAAGAACGCCGCGATGTCGGACTGATCGCTGTCGCCACTACGGTCAACCCTCCCGTAAGCCTCACCGAACGCGCTGGGCCTGCGCGACGTGTACGGCGAGGTGTCGGAGATCACGTTCCATGAGCTGCTGCTGGGCGACGAGCACGCGCTCGACTGGGTGGATGTGCTGTACTCGTCGCTCGAGCCCGAAGACGTGCAACCCCAACTGGGACGAAATCCTCGAGAAGATCCCGGCCGAATACCAGAACGCACAGGAACATCCAGATTTTGTGGCGCGGGTTTGGCAGCTGTATCTCACCGCCTTTTTGAAAGACTTGGAGGGAGGGGGTCCTCGGCCACGTTCAAGCCCGAATCTACGTAGTGGAATTTCAGAAGCGGGGTCTTCCGCACGCGCACATTCTGCTCATCCTGGCGGAAAAGGACACGCCGCGTTCAAGACAAATCATCGACAAGATGGTCTCAGCTGAGATACCGGATAAAGATACCAATCCCCAGTTGTATGAGACCGTCCTAACATGCATGATGCATGGCCCGTGCGGGGTTGCTGACCCAAGTTGTGCCTGTATGAAAGACGGCAAGTGCTCAAAAGGATACCCGAAGCCTTTAGCAGAGGTTACAAGGGGAAACGTAGATGGTTATCCCGTCTACAGACGTAGGCGCAGAGAGGTAGGTGTGCTCCGGTTCAAGGGGAAGGCGTATGACAACGAGACGATCAACCAGTGGGTGGTTCCGTACAACCCGTATCTGTCGCAAAAGTATAACTGCCACATCAACGTGGAAGTCTGCACGGCGATCACGGCGGTGAAATACCTATACAAGTACGTGTACAAGGGAGCGGACAAAGCAATCATTACGGTGGAAACCGTGCGTGCGGAGGGGGACCAAGCGCGGATGGAGCCCAACGAGATCTTGTGGTTCTTGAATGCGAGGTACATATCTCCAGTCGAGGCTTGCATGCGACTTCTCGATTACGCCGTTCAAGGAAAGACGCATGCCATCACGCAGCTTACGATTCATTTGGAGAACCAACAGATGGTCACGTTTCGTTCCAGCGATCACCCCAATCGAATTATCGCTCGCGGCCAACACACCAAGTTGACCCGCTTCTTTGAGTTGTGTGCCGGCGAGGCCCCTGAAAATCAAGTGGCAAAGACCATGGTGTATCAGGATACTCCCAAGCTCTTCCGGTGGGACGCGGCAACCATGCGCTGGGTGCGCCGCAAACAGTACCAGGCCGCACTCGGACGTATGATCCACGTCACTCCGAGAAAGTGGGAGAGGTTCTACATGCGTGTGTTGCTATGCCACCGCAAGGGCCCGACGTCCTTTGAAGACCTACCAACCGTAGACGGCGTTGTTTACACTTCGGACCGCGATGCTGCTCTCCACGTCGGCTATCTGCAGGACGATTTGGAATGGGTCACCTGTATGACAGAAGCGTCTCAGTTCCGGATGCCGTACCAGCTCCGACAGCTTTTCGCGACGACTGTTGTGTACTCCCAAGTGTCGGAGGTTCGCAGTCTATGGAACCAATGTTTTGGTGACCTCTCCCAGGTAAAGTTCCACACGCTCAAAAGCCTGAACGAGTTACTGCAAACCAACGGAAGCGCTGTAGCCGACTTCGATCTCCCGCAGCTGCATGAGTTCCCGGCTTTGGTGCTGGATGCGCTTCTGCAAAACAACCTCATTCGCCGCGTAATGGAGGGATACGACCACTCCGTGCTCCAAGAGACAGTATACCTCGAGGACCAGCTGAATGCAGTACAGCGAGCTATCTACGACAGGATTATCGGAGCTACCGAAACACCAGTCCCTGGTAACAAGCTGTTCTTCATTGATGGACCGGGAGGTACAGGGAAATCTACGCTACTGAAGCATATCCTTGCGAAGGTACGGCTGTCGGGCAAAATTGCGATTGCGATGGCGTCGAGCGGGATTGCCGCTCTGCTGCTCATGGGTGGGCGTACTGCCCACTCTACATTCAATATCCCGCTGAAGCTGAACGACAAGTCGACGTGCTCCATCTACAAGCAGTCCCACTTGAGGGCATTGATCCGAGAGGCCAGCTTGATCATCTGGGATGAAGCACCCATGACTCACCGGTACGCCTTTGAGACCGTCGACTGGTCCTTGCGCGATCTGATGGACAACGATGAAAAACCGTTTGGACGGAAAGTATTTGTGCTTTCGGGAGACTTCCGCCAGATTCTTCCAGTTGTAGTGAGAGGAACACCCGCGGAAACGATCGACGCCTGCCTCAAGTCTTATACGATGTGGCCTCAATTCCACCAGCTTCATTTGACGGAGAACATACGAGTTCGGTCGGCCCAGAATGAGAGTACTGCTGCGGAGCTAGCAGAATTGTCTGAGTTTCTTCTACAAGTGGGAGAGGGGAGACACGGAGTAAACCCGTCGCTTGGGAGAGACTTCATGAAGATACCAAAGGACGTGCTGATCGGCAACCCGCCGGATGAGCCAAGCGAAGATGAGGAGGAAGAAGAAATACGCCCTGGGGTCATTCCGAAAGGACTTACTCGGATGACTGATGCGATATACGCGGACATCAACAACCCCGCAACTGCCAACGACGACTACTTCGCGAGTCGGACCATCTTGATGACGACCAACGCAGTGGTGCACCGCATTAACGAGGCCGTGTCGCAGCGACTGGAAGGCGACTCACACGAATACCTGTCCACCGACTCGGTGGAAGATGACGCCGACGCGAACTTCTTCGAACAGGAGGTGCTGCACACCGTCAGCATCAACGGCATCCCCCCGCACAAGCTAACGTTGAAGAAGGGCGCCCCCATCATGATGATGCGAAACTTGAACCCTGACCTGGGACTGTGCAACGTAACGCGCCTGCGGATTGTCGAGCTCAAGCCCCACGTGATCCACGTGACGATCATGACCGGCGAGCGCCAAGGCCAGCACGTGCTTATCCCGAGGATCGTCTTCATCAGTAACGGCGATGCGCGCGAGTTCCCCTTCCGTTTGCGTCGTAAACAGTTTCCAGTTCAGCCCGCCTTCGCGATGACGATGAACAAGGCGCAAGGACAAACAGTGCTGGACCTGGGGCTGGACCTGTCCACGCCCTGTTTCTCACACGGCCAACTGTACGTGGTACTGTCGAGAGTGACGGCCAGGGACAGATTCAAGGCGCTGATCGAGTATCCAGAGTTAGAGGAAGACGACGGGGCGTACACGGACAACATAGTGTACAGGCAGATATTCGACACGAATTGAGGAGGTAGCGCAGCTCTCCATAACATTCATTTCAAATTCATGTTTACTCTTTTCACAACACACTTCAGCCTCGGCACCCGCCGAGCGAAGCGAAGGCGGGAACTGCCGGGTAGTTAAGCGAGCTGGAACAGCGAAGCGCAAACGGGTTGGGACCCCGCATTGCCCCAGCTCCCGCAAAGCCGGCGCCACTCGGCTAGGCTAAACAACTACGAGAGCAGTCTGTCCGTGTGTGTGTCTGTCCACGCCCGGCGAAAAAATACCCATTGGCTAATTTAGCTGCCGAGCGCAGCGACCATTCGACAAATGCTGCCTTATGCTGCCGTTTGGAGCGAAGGCGGCGCCCATTCGCTGGATTTGTTTCGACAACGGGAGATGATTGTGTGATAATAAAATGATGTGGACTACATTTTAGTACTTTGCGGGAAATGTGATTTCCGCCCCCATTTTGAATTCGGGCGACGCGGCGGCACCACGCGGACAAGGTACGCTGCGTGTATGCATGTTAGTTAGCACCCACCAAACACACACAGATAGTCCGAGGCTCCCGGGGCTGTTTAGGGGGAAGTGTAGCCTCAGCGGGGTCATTCCGCTGTGTGTCGCCGTGCTTCAATTGGCTTTTGACAGTTGAAGTGTTTTGGACCTCCCGCATACGTAATTTGACAATATATATTGGTAAAACAACCTACCGCCGAAGATCTATTGAGTTACATATCGGGGTTACTTTGGGTGGTCCACAACGTATGTATCCGACTGGCTAAAAAGCTGCCGAGCCGTCCCCACCGACGATGACCTGCGGTTACTACGACTTGGCTCGAGTTAGTACAGGCCCGTTGCAATAGATTTATGTCGACAACGACCCGGTATTAAGCATTACGTACATTTTGCAATGTTTCATACGGACTACGACGACGATATACATGTACTACGTGCCAGTTGAACTTCTGCCTAACGACGACGACGATATACGTGTACTTCGCGCAACGTGTGCCCAATGAGGACGACCTGCCTCAAGTTACATGCCCGCGGCAACGTTTCTTACGGACGACGACGACAATATATTAAGTGCCTGTTGAGCGTTTGCCTCTGTTGCAACGCTTGCCCAGCGACGACGCTGTCGAATGAACCAAGCGAAGACAACGGGGACGATTGATGCGATATGCCCAGGCGCTTGACACGATGCACGCATACGACCGATGCAATTGACGCGATGAACTCGGACGATTGATGAACTCGCACCATTGACGCGATGTACCACGACGATTGACGCAATGCACGAAGACGATAGACGCGATGTACTTGCACGATTAATGTTAAGTACTCGGTTGATAGACGCGATGTAATCTGACAATAGCTGCTATGCAGGATGATTGCCGCGATGCACCCGGACGATTGGCATGATGCACCCGGACTATGGATACAATATACGCCGACGATAGATACGATATACGAGGACGATTGATGTGATATACCCGGACGATCAACGCGAAGTACTTGGACGGTTGACACGAAGTACTCGGACGATTTGACACGAAGTACTGGGACGAGTGATACAATGTACGCGGACGATTGACACGACGAACTCGGATGAACGACGACCAACGCGATATAGCAACGCATTATTAGCGCATTGATACAGCGGTTGGAAGGCGACCCGACGATATCTGCCTAACGTACACGGTGGAAGAACACGACAATGACGACAACGACTAAGACGACGATGATGCCGACGATGACGACGATGGTGATGACAACGATGACTCTGACAACGATGATGACGGTAACAACGACATCGATAAATAGGACCAATACGGTGACGACGAGTACGATTCCGAATACTACTAATACTACTTCTACTACTACTACTACGACTACAACGATAACGACGACAAACGTGATGATAACAATGACTACGACTAGTATGACGGCAAATACAACGACGCAGACAACGACGGGGAAGTCTCCGACGACGACTACGATGAATACTTTCACGATAGGTCTTGCAGCATCCGACGACGGTGAAGTCTCCAACGATAACTACGATGATTACTTTCACGATAGAATTTTCAGCATTGGCCCCCGCCAATCGAAGGTGGTAACTGTCAGGTAGTTAAGCGAGCTGGAATAGCGAGCGCAACGGGTTGGGACCCCCATAGTCCCCACCAGCTGTATGTCGCGCTTTCGAGAGCTCCTACCAGATCCAAGATCAAGGTGCTGATTTTTATATCCGGAGGTAGAGGATCACGATGGAGTATACACCACGAATATTGTGTACAGGCAGATCTTTGACATGTAGGAGGAAAGGAGTAGTTTCATATACGTAACGTTGATAATCCAGATTTAACAAAAAATAATTTTGGATTACGTGTCAAACTTTCCGCCGAGCGAAGCGAGGCGTGCCCCACACTTCAACGTAACACGCATGGTAGGAACAAATATGTCCGCCGAAGCGGAGGCGGGCAGGCCCCATACTGGGACACACCATGTCACCACTGCCGCGTAGCGGCGGCGAAAGCTAGTGACGTCAACTACAGCAGCGATATATCGCAAGCTTCGTGTGCTAGTACTGCAACGAGCACTCACCCAATAGACGTGTAAACAACCTCGAACAGTTAAGTAGTAAGTATCTGTCGAAAATACACTATTGTAGTATTTTTCGGACCCACAAATACTACTTGACCAAGCTGCCCCGTACTTCGAAGCATACAGTTGTTGAATTGAGTCGGACTCATTGTCTACGTGTAACTGCGTTGCAGGCATTCCCAAATCTAATGTAACCACTGACGAAATTACTGAAGTTGTGTTAATGTTGTTTTCACCGTGCCATTACACTGTCAGACCAAGCGAAACCCTACCGGCAGTACTGTATGTTCTTACCGTACTTCGTACTGGCACTTTCCATATACTGAACCAGGACATCTAGACAGGATCGACGTAAAACATGGAGTCTTTGCTGGCATTGTGCTGCATCTTGGCAATTGGGGAGCCGAGCATTCCCTTTGGTTGACGTAGAGCAATAAGCAGTCGTCGGTTTTCCTGCAATTAACGAGGATGTTAGCAACAAAGCAACATTGAGGCTAACAGCTCACTAGAGTTTCACACCTCTTCAAACACTTGCTCGAAGTGGGTATGGCGATGCAATGCCTTGGCAGCGAGCCGCATGGTCTCGTGTTGCTCAGTGAGTGTCTGCTGCTGCTGCGAAAACGCCTGAATCCGATTGATATGTGCAAGCAAGACCTGCGACTTGGCTTCTGCTCGTCGCTGCTTGCGCACTTTGTCGAACTCGAAGGACAACCGATCCACGTCTACGCCTTATTACAAGAACCGTAAGTCAGTGAGGAGCGTTAACAACAGCAGAGACCGTAGATAGATAGGGACGCACCATCGTTTTGAGCGAGTTCTGCATCTCGGCTCGGTCCATTGTTGGCAAGAGGTGGCCGCACAGTTGATACCCTCTCTGTGGGGCTACCATTTATGGTTTCGGTTGAGTTGCTCCTCGACGAGGCCATTCCAGCGGCTGCAACCTGTTCAATCAGCTGTGCAGCATGCGCTCGGACCCGGTTGATGTAGCTCTCCTGGTGCAAGACGGTTGGGTCCTGGCCAGGTTGATTTGGTCGCTCGTCGGGGAGTTGAAGGTGTTTCACAAAGCTGCGATAAGGCACCTTGGCATCTTCTTCTCGCAGTTGATCGTCAAACTCGACCAAGAGTGCGCGAGCCTGTCGTTCTTCCAGCCCGAAGTTAGGAGCCTGAAGTCCGTCGATAAGTTGCTTGCAGGTAATGAAGCCGGATCCTCCTGGGTCACGTGACTTGAGCGCCGCCAGTAATACGGACGTCCTCGAGCCGAAGCCAATGGGACTCGCGTACCAGTGCTCAATCTTGTAGGATTTGGACGCGGCTTCGTGCGAGTCGATGGAGGCCGCAAGCACGAGCTGCAGGAGACCATACAACCGAGCGTGTTACGGAGAGCACGAAAGGCAGTCAGTCAGTTGCCTGTTGAGTGCACTCCACTCCGGAGCAAATCCCGCAGCGTACCTTTGCCTTTTCGTGTTCCGCTAGCTGGGCTTCTCGTGGCGAGAGTTTGTGTTTGGTCCTGCACTGTCCCCCTCGGGTGGCCGTTCCACCGGTCGAACCCGAGGACAGCAGAGGCAGCTTGAGCTTCTCGCGTCGCGCGGGCCTGAGCTGCCGCGCCGTCTCGGCGCGGAGACGTCTGTCCATCGCACCCTTGTCACAAGCTGCTGCCGCGCATCGAATGTCTCCCGAGCTCGGCGGCTGTCGAGGCAGATGGTGTGCGGCGGCGCGGGCCTCACAGTTGTGGGTGATCGACGGCAGGTTCGTGGAGCCCACTACCCCGCGTCGCTGCCTCCCCATGGTCCGCCCCCCTCCACAAACTGCAGCAAGCTGGTGCCGCTCCACGTGGGATCCTGGAGCTCCGACGTCTGGCTGGGGCCGGGTTTAACACGACACGCGGCGCGAGCACGTGGTGTTGGTCGCGACTGGAATTCTCGCAACGGAGACTGCAAAATGCCGAGTGAGTCAACCTTATGACACATGTTGAACCTGTTCCTGAAGCTTGCTTATCCGAGATGGCTACAGCGGATGGGCCAACCGGATGCGAGGACGAGGAGTACAGTACATGTATCAATAATAACGGAGACTTTGTGTGGTCCGAATCTTTCGGCTGACTCGTTGTCGCGAGGTTGCACGTAAGTCGGCGGCGCCGAGCGTTTTTGCCATTGCCGCGCCGCATGGCGGTCGGCGTCCTCGGCACTGCAGTGCTTGAAGGCAATCAACCGCACGGTGCAAGTTGCACCTGATGGGCGCTCTGCATTTCGGCGCGGGCGTGACAGATCCCGGTCTGTAGCAGACGACCGACGCGGCGCTGGGTCCACTCTGGCGGTCTCTGCGCGCGGCGCCCGTCCCCACGCCTCCGACTCTCTTCTACACGCGCGTCGTCGGTCAAAATGTCTGCGCCTCGGTAGGAGAAAGCGCCGTCGCGATGATCTTCCCGACGCAGGGAAAATACGAGAGCGCGTCCGCTCGTTACTCGCGCCAACGTGCCTCTGTATAGGGCCGCTCTTCCCGAGTGACATCGGCTGTCCCAGCTGGCAGCAGCAGCATTTCGCCGCGGGTTATTGCCGACGGCGCCACCCACGCACAACTTGGCCGCAGACGGTGGCCGCGAACCAGCCGCGACGGTCTCTCCGGCAACAATTGCGGCTCGGTATCGCAGGACCAGGACCAGAAGCAGCAAGACGGGCGACGCAGACGAGTTCAGCAGTGGTTGTTGCCCTTTGTATGGCTCACTCTGGCCACGAGCACAACCAAAGCTGAGACTTTGTGCCGGCAAACCCTCGATCTCCGATTGGCAGGTGAAGCGGCGCGCCCTTTTTTACTCGCTTTCAGTATTGCGGGGCGATCAATTGCAAAAACTGGTCGCAAGAGAGCAGGAGCGATTAGGTCGGCGAGCCAGTTGGCGAACTGACTTCTCCGCGCCAGTGGAGCGGCATTCGACGATCGCACATTTTGGCAGAGACCGCGAAGCGCACACAAGGAGGCGAGGAAGCACGGGCGAAAGAAACCGCTTCGAGTGCTCGTAGAAGCAGCAACAGGTTCACCCGCAACCTTCGAGACTTGCCAACGCGCTCCCTTCGTAGCAGCAGCAGGAGACCAGCAACCCGACAAAGGCGTCTAGCGGGCATGAATCACCGCAGCAACTCGTCGGGGACGTCGCGCCGCGCCGGCGGCCGCAGTCGCAACGCCGTAAGCATCCCGGGACTCAACGTGGACATCGAGATGCTCGTGCAGAGCACGCAGGGCTCGGCCATGCACTTCGGCCGCAAGACGTCGGGCGAGAAGTTCCACGGCTGGCTCTGGAAGAAGTCCGGCCGCTTCTCCAAGTGGCGCAACCAGCACTTCGTGCTCGACGGCGCGCTCCTCACGTACTACGAAACGTTCCCCACGGACCAGTTCGTGTCCGAGTCGTCCTTGATGCCCATCGCAGGCGACAACCTCTTCACGACCAAGAGCGAGTCGACCCCCGCGGGTGCCGTGCGTGTCGCGCACGTCGAGACCTCGCCCAAGTCCAAGATCGCCTTTAAGGTCTACGCCGTCAGCGGCAAAATCATCGACGTGCGCGCCAAGAACGAGACGCTGTGCAGGCAGTGGGTGGACCGATTGAACGAGGCGTCGGCGCTGGCGAAGCGCCAGGAGTCGCTCAACACCAGCACCACGAGCACCGCGTCGTCGACGCTCTCAGCGGGCTACTCGGACTCGGAGCTGGACTTGCAGTGCAACATCGTGGACAAGAGCGGCTGGCTCGAAGTGGGCGACCGCAAGTCCAAGCGCGCGCGGTTCTGCGTCATGCAGGGCAACATGTTCACGGTGTACGACACGGAGGACGCGTGGGCGGTCCCGCTCAGCCGCGCCTACGTGACCCACGCCGAGAAGATCAGTGAATCGACTTGCGAGTTTTCGGTGTCGACGTCTGCCGGCAAAATCACCAAGACGCTCATGTGCAAGGCAAGGTCGCACGACGAAATGCACCTGTGGATGGAGGCCCTGAGCAATGCGTTCGAGTAGGGCTTGGCGGCTTCCGGACGATTGCAACGCTGTGTCGTTCAACCACCGCGACGCGCGGTACTTAGCGTAGTAGATGTGACGGCCACGCCCAGCGCCATGTTTTTTTTTCAAGTCCCAGCAGCGACTTCCAGCACCAGCTCGACTTTTATCCCCCCCCCGCCCTTCCGCCCCCCCCCCCCCTTTATCCCCCCCCCCCCCACATCAGCGCTTCTGTTCAAATTGTCGCCCGGGGGTGGCGAGCGTGTACGGCGTATTTAAATTATTCACCGGGCCGACAGAGGCCGGTAAGTTAGTAGTAAGCGTTTTGTCGAGACCACGCGATTGCCGTGCAACCGATTGGTAGTTGCATGCAGTTAAGCAAACAAACACGCGATCTTCATAAGGTTTCGAGATCATTGTTTAGCCGTCTTCGGCTTACTTGGCGTTCATTCAAGTTGAGCGAGTTGCAATTCGGCACTCGGTGGCGTTAAAAGAGCTGGAACAACGGCACGACTCGACACATTGCAAACCGTTCCGCAGGCATCCACGGTCCCCGGTACCGACGAAGCCATTCCGAACGTATCGCTGCGAGTTAGTCAAATACAGCGCGTTGGTAACCTTACGTCTTCAATCGAGCAACTGCATCCTCCGCACTCATAAATCGCGCGAAGTCTCGCGCTAACAACGACACGTTGCAACTTGCAACACCCCGATGCTCACATGGAGTCGGACCATCGCCAGGAGGAAAAGGAAAAGTTCAGCAGGTAGGCCTGTCCACAATCAACATCCGCTATTCCACGTGCATGTACTGGTACAGGGAAGCTACTTTGATACGCATCGCACTTCAACACGCTGCTGTTCAACAACCTGGCACTCCGTCAACCTCAACCTTCCGCGACGTCCAGCGAATATATAGTTACTTCGATTCATGAATTATTCCCACATACCTGGGCATCCAGGTTCACCGCTACAAGCGATGCGCAATTCAATGCAGCCACACTTACGGCGTCAGCTGCCTTTCACAGGACGAGCGCAATTAGTCGTCGTCGTGAGCCCGCATAAGGTCCTGAAGCCCGCGCCGATTGAGCCGCTGGTGCTGCTGCATGAGCACCATCCGGCGCTTATCGCTGATGACGTCCGTGGAGTTCTGGTCCAGCAGCTCCTGACGCACCTCATGCTGAAGCGCGTAGAGGATCTCTGTCATCTTAGGCCGGCGCTTCGGATCCGTGTCCAAGCAACGCGCAATGAGCTCACGCCGGCAGGGAGAACAGGAGGGCGGGATCGTTGGCCGCAAGTCACCACGTGAAACGCCTATCATGATGTCGATGGTCGTGTAGTCCTTAGGAACGTCATGGTAGGGCTCGTGCCGCGTCTCCAGCTCCACGAGGATTACACCAAAGCTGTAGCAGTCCACTTGTGTGTCGTAGCGCTCCTCGCGTAGGATCTCAGGCGCCAACCAGTACGGCGTGCCGACAATCGTACTGAACAGCTTGCCCGGCAGCAACTGCCGCTTCGACTCGCCAAAGTCCGACACCTTGCACGAGTAGGTGCGCGTACACAGCAAGTTGGAAGACTTGAGGTCGCGATGCACGAGCGGTGGGTCGCAATTGTGCAGGTACGACACACCTTGAGCCACATCTGTAGCGATTTTCAGCAGCGGGTCACTCCAGGCCAGCGCGATTGGGCTACGCAGCAACGACAGCACGTCGCCCCGTTCGAGGTACTCCATCACGAGGCCAACGTTAGACAAGTTGTCGAATGTAGCGCCGATGAACAACACGATGTTCGGATGACGGAGGCACGCCAGCAGCTCCACCTTGCTCTTGAAGGCGGCAAGTCCCTCGGCTGTTAAGCACGACTGCGCCAACCGCTTCACCACGACATCCGTCTGGTGATACTCGCCCACCAAGACTTCTCCATTTGGCGTCTTGGCCAAAATCTCCTTCAAATTCAGGTCTGCAAACGGGATGGAGACTGTCATGAACAGCTCCATGTCACCGGTTGCGCCCAGTGCTCGCTCCAGGGCCTCCTTTTCATCACGAGTCATGGCGTTGCGATTCTCCAACCCGATCTGCTTTACCGACAAATCCAGCTTCAGCGTCGTGTTAATACGCTCCGCGCGCACTTTGGAAGCGTACGCCATACGGGCCGCACGATCCTCCGAGTAAGTTGCCGTCAGAGTAAAGCAAGTAGGTAAGAACACACACAGGAAGAACAGGAACGCCTCGTTGCTCATGACGCGTCTGCTCGATGAAATCAGCGGCGTCGCACCCAAGAAGCAGAGCATCAGCGTCGTGATCCACTCCGCCACGGCCAACAGTAAGACGTGGGTGAAGTCCAGCTTCATGGCCACTGCAACGATACCAGCGAATGCAGCCAGCACCGCCAGCACCCCCATAAGCAACGAGTACGCCAGCTTGCTATCATACAGCTGCAGCCACGACAGCATCGTCATTTGGCCATCCGCCCCGGAAATCTTCCCCCACTCGGACGTATCATACCATGACGTAGGCATCACGGTATCCATCGCGCAGACCATTCCATTGGCCAAACTCTGCTGCAAGTTCTTCCTCATGCCAACCAGTTCATGGTGCACGAACACCGCCAGTCCCACCGACCAGCACAAGATAATCAGCGACGCGATCACCTTCCAATGGCGTCGGATGTAGTACACCCCGATCCGCAGCCTCATGCTCCCTTCAAAATATTTCAACGGCAGCATGCCGTAGGCCACCGCGAACGGAGCGAAGCTCCACAAGAGCCACGTGAGTCCTTCGTCCTTGGACGTGGGCTCGACGAACGAGACGCAGCTCGTCTCGGTGGCGTTGGACGCCGACGAAGGTTCCTCGTCCAGCAAGGACGCGAGGAGGTCCACCCACGCGTAGTCGTTGCCTGAGGGTGCGACGCACGTGTCCTTGAACCTGCAGAAGAGGAAATAGGCCGCTCCCTCGAAGGCCACAAGGGCCAGCATGAGTCTGCGGGCCACGGGGAAGTCCACCGTGGACGAATAGAGCTGGTACGACTCCTCCATCCTCTCGTCTCGGAAGTGGTTGCTCAACAGCTTCAGGTCCACGCGAGGGTCCATGTGCGCTTGCCAAGTCGCGGAGCCTTGTGCCGAGAGCAATTGCACCCCACTGCGGGTGCTGGGGGACTGTTGGCCTTCTCTCGACGACGCGGACGAGCTCTGGGAAGAGGATTCCGACGACGACGAGGCCGAGCGAAGGCGGCGCTGGGTGCTGCAAGCCTCCAGGTGCCTCTCGGGGGTTGCTATCCGACTGTACGCGCGGCCGTCGTCGTCCTGGTCCGCGTCCGAGCCCTCCAGCACGTCCACCGCGACGTCCGCGCGACGGCGGTGCATTTTGGGCTCGAAAATTCAATTTGGGTTCAACTTACTAAGTAAAAGGGTTGGAGACTAGACCTTTGGTGTGACTACTTTATAGTCTCATTAGAGCACAATGGACTAAAATATACATGCCCTCTCCCAAAACAATATATAGCATACAAACTCCAAGATGCAGCCGTCCGATCAATCCATTTGCCTCAAAAGGCCAAGCACATCGTCGAGGGGGTACGCCGCACTTCGACGCCCAGCTCCAGCTCCACGCACGCAGCTCAGACGCCATGTCCTCGACGCGGCCGATCCCCATCGGAGGCAGCGGCAGCCAGCGCGGCTCCCCCGTGACGCGCAGCCCCAGCGGCGCCGCGCTGGTGTCGCACTCGCTGCCCGCCGACATGCACCACGTCCACCTGTCGCGCTTCATGACGAGCGCGAACGGCGCCAGATCCGGCGGGCTGCAGCCGCCCAGAGCGCCGCTGGTGGGCTCCATGCCCGAGCCGAACTTCCTGCAGTTGGAGAGCATGCCGGACCTGGCGCTGGGCCCGCCCGCCGAGACCATTGAGCAAGACTCGCCCCCGGCGCGAGCGCCCGCCGTCATTCAGGTACAACAAGCCATTGCCAATGCTCCGTTGCTTTCTTTTACGGTGCTAATGGACACCTGTGTGTTGCAGTTTGCTAGCTCGTGCCCAGGGGATATAGGGTTTTTGAGGAGAAACCCCACACGAGGCTCGTGGACGCCGTCGCTGGAGCCGCACCTGGCTGAGCACGATGATTTCGACCTCTCCAAGAGCCCGGCGCTCGCTGCCATGTCGGCGCTGAGAGAGAGGATCCCACCCGGCGGGCTCGACGAAGGAGCCGCACAGCAAGCGGGCAACGGCTCGGCGTACAGGTCTTTTAGCGCGCGCGGCGCGGCAGGAACACAGCAGCCCTCAAGGCATTACTATGCGTCGGACGAGTCGTCCAGCTACGCGGTGAGCGCGGAACTGCTGGAAAGACTCAGCATTACGTCAGAGGAGGGAGAGGGGGCAGAGGACCGCGGCGAGCGCTATCGGATGGCGGGCTACGACCCGCAGATGCCAGCAGACCAGAGACGGCGGGCCGAGCGGCGCGGATCGTACGGCAATGTGTCGGATAGCGGCGACACGGGCATCTTTGAATTCGACGACCAATAGACTCGGCAGGCAGTGCGATAATCAAACAGAAAATGGCAAAAGCAAGCGAAACCCAAGAAGGCACAGGTGGCTTATCGCTTCAGCAGCTCTCAAAGCTACTCGTACGAGGCCGAACAAGTCGGAGAAAGAAGGATGGACGGACCAGACTGCTTGCGCAAAGTTGACGAAGAAGTACGTAGTGATTCCCTACTAGTGAAGCGCGATCCAATGGCGCCGTCTATTATAGCTGCGCGCTCATTTAGGGACGAAGTTTAGCACCAGGATCGATCACACCTCTCAATGCACGAATTCTTTGAACTAATAACTTGATCTCGGATACGACCAGCGAAAACCCGTTATCGCAGGTGCATGCAGGTTGCGCCTGGAATGATTTTAGCAAAGTCAAACGCTTGCCGGCTATCCAGCCTGGACGTCGGCGGCGTTTGACTTTGCGAAATCCACCAAAGCAGGTCGGCGAAGGCCTGATGGGCCCACGACGCTGCGTGACAGACGCTGAGCTGGTCTCGTCGAATGCTGGCGCTGTCCGTAGCCTCGTCTGGTGCTTGGGCAGGACGCCGCGCTCGCAAACGCGCTGTGTACATTTGTATTGCAAATGCGCTCGGGGACGACAGCGTATTCATCCACCCACATGTCATGTAGCCATTTCCTGGGCGTCGTCGACGAACACTGAGCGCGAACTGGATATTCTGTCCCATGTGTCTCAACATCATCATAAGAACCCTTGAAGGTACATTTCGGCGAGTCACCGGGTGTCGTGGCGTCGCCCAGCGGGAGGTCAATCAATCTGTCGGCACTTCCATTTCGCCCTCGGCGCCCGCTAGTAGTCAGCACGCGATCCCCCGACCCTCCAGCTGCCATGATAGTCGACACGCACCGGGAGCTGCGCGTGATCCAGCTGCCGGACGCGCTCGAGCTCGTGCAGCGCTCAAAGGAGAGCGGCCCAAGCTCCCAGAGCCCCCCCCACACGTCAGCGTCCGCCCGCTGGCGACAGCTCCGCTCCCGGATGGGGCAGCTGACGCGCGGCATGAGGCGCTGCAGACGCCGCAGCGTCGACGGGGAGGGCGACTGCGACAGCGGCGCCTCCATCCTGCACAGGGACTTCTGGCTGGAGGCGCTGGACGAGCAGCACCGCTACGGCTTCCACCTGCGCGCGTTCCACAAGGCCTGGAAGCTCGAGATGGCAGCGCAGGACGAAGAAGGCCGCGCGAGAAGCAGCAGCAGCGAGGACGCGTCCTTTTTCCACTGGCTCGACCACGGCAACGGCAAGGACGTGGACCTGCCCGAGTGCACGCAGCAGGAGCTGCGCACGACGCGCGTGGAGTACTGCAACGCCGAGCAGCGCAAGCACTACGAGCTCCAGTTCGTAGCCACCGGCGCGGGCGACGACGTGAGGGTGCAGTACGCGGCTTCGGGGCGCATCGTGCACACGGACGAGCGCAGCAAGTGGATCTTCGTCATGGACCTCTCGGGCCGCATGTACCTCGGCCGCAAGCGCAAAGGCCGCTTCCACCACTCGAGCTTCGTCTCGGGGGCGCCCATCTTCGCAGCAGGCAAGATCATCATTAAGAACGGCGTCATTCTCGCCGTCGAGCCGCACAGTGGCCACTTCAAGCCGCGGCTAGAGAACCTGCTGGCTCTCTGCTCCATGCTGATCAACCACGGCGTTGACATCGACAGCATCGCCTTCATCAGGCCCAAGAAGTGGAACTGTGTCTGGCCATTCCCGCCGCAGCCGGACTTGGAGCTCGAGGACTTTGCCGCGGCCTCGGACACGGACGACGGCGCCGATAAATCGGACTCGGAGGACGCACAGACACAACTGCTGCCCGAGCTGGAGAAGCAGTAGCGAAGAGAGCCAACAGAACTGTAGCGTTTGTATTTATCGGAATAAATGTCCTATATGGAGTGCTGGGTCTTCTTCTACCGCCGCTTGTACTCGCACGCCTTGAACTCAATCGGCCCCACGTTCTGCGGCTTGCGCGGCGACTTGACGAACTCAAACAGCACGAACATCTTGTTGCGCTCGTCCTTGTGCTTGCAGTCGAAGCCCATGTGACGCAGCGTCTGCGCGAAGCCTTCAATCCCGCCCAGCGACTCGCTCTCGAAGCGGCTCTTCACCTCAGCCACCTTCAGCACGCCGCCAGGCTTGAGCACACGGTGAACTTCGCGCACGTACTCGCGAACGCTCGTCCCCATCAGTGCCAAGCAGTACACGGCGATGTCGACACTGCTGCCCTTCAGCGGGACCTGCCTCACGAGAGAAAATAACGCACATCAGCCAACATCGTACCAGCACTTTCCCGCCAACGTCGTCTGCACTTACATCAGCAATGTTGCACGCCGTCACGCTTGGTTTCCGAGACACCAAGTCGAACGAGTGCACCTTGTTGGGCACGCTCTCGGCCAGCCTGGCGTCTCCGCAGCCGAAATCCGCGACAACAGCCTTCGGGTGACGCCTGCAGCACCCCGAAAGAGCCAAAGAAACGTCAATAAGCCCCTACTTTCCGCTATAGCAGTCTCTCCAATAGCCGACCAACGCACTTGACGTAGTCGATGAAGGTGTCGAGCGGGTTGGTGGGCCACTTGTCCGCCATCTCCCGGAAGCCCTGGTGGTACACGTCGAAGAGCTCCGGGTCGTCCTGGAACGTGGAGAAGGCGGAGCCCCCCGTGGTCGTGTACAGCTGTTCGTTGAGCATGCGGAATTTGCCGCCGTCGATCTTGCGGCGCATCTCAGCCAGGCGCTCGGCAGGCGTCAGCGCCTTCGCCTTGTTCCTGCCCTGGCCATTGTTCTGCTGCTGCTTCGGCTGGGATTTCGCGCCGGCTGCGACCTGCTGCGTCTTGTGCTTCTGGCGAACCTTTTTGCTGCCTCCGGCAGAGGCTGGTTTGCCCTTGGCGCCACCTTTGCCGGCTCCTTTGCGCGCCTTCTTGCCCATGCCGAGCTTGCGACTTGGAGAACTGGACGAGAACTGCTGGCCTATGCTACGGCATATTGCCTATACTAGCGCATATGTGGTGTACGTTTAATGTATGTGGTGAAGTTGAAGTGAGCAGGCTCGGCATCCGAGCTTGGAGCTGTAGTCTCGAGCTCGACTCGCTTCGCTTCGAGGTGACGCAATGAGCTTGGGGCAGCGCCGCCGGATACAGCGTGGTGAGTCCCACGGAAGCGGGTCTCGTGCCGGCGCGTGCCCCGTACCCCCAGCAGCCTGTGATTGGCGGCGTGCGTGCTGCCTGGCGGGCACCACCGCAACGGACGCCCCAGAGCGCGATCTGACTGGCCGTTTGGGTCACACGGGGAAAGACCCGCGCGGATTTGTTGACCGGCGCGCGTGGCTGCACCATCGGGATCGCTTGCGATCCAGGAGGGGCGCGTGCCGGCGGGGCTGGAGCAATGCGCGCGGCTTGACACCTTCCGGCCAGGCGTCACGCCAAGACGCATCGACCACAAGTCAATTGGCGCGCTCGAGCTCAAGCAGAACCCGTCGCTGCAGCATGAGCGTCAAGGCCGACATCTCGTTCCTGCTGAACCCGCAGTCCTCGGAGGGGGGAGCGAACCGGGACGCGCTGACGCCGCCCGCCTCCCCGCCTTCGTTCCAGCGCCTGATGGCGCTGGCGCAGAGCCCCGAAGCGACGACCACCTCGTCGTCGCTGCTGCTCTTGAGCTCGTGCATCGCGCCGCTGCAGAAGATGAGCGCCAGCAAGAAGGCGGTCGTCCCGCAGCTGGCGTTGGCTGCGCTGTGCGAGGCTAGCAGCGGCGACTCGTCTAGCGGCAGCGACGACGAAGAGGCTGAAGCTCAACCAGAAGTGGTGGCAGTGAAGACGACCCCAGCTGCCGACAAGCCGAAGCCCCACACCAAGACCTTGACCCGGAAGCGTGTCCGGAAGAACCGAAACCCGCCGTGCCAAGTGGAAGAGTGCAAGAACATCGCTGTCTCTCGCGGCTGCTGCGTGCGTCACGGAGGCGGCTCGCGCTGCAAGATTGAGGGCTGCCCGAACCGTGCGAAGCTGTACAAGCTCTGCTTCCAGCACGGTGGCTTCAAGACGTGCGCGACGGAGGGGTGCACGCGCAAGTCCAAGCGCTACGGCCACTGCTGGTCGCACGGGGGTGGCCGTATCTGCGTGATCCCCAACTGCGACAAGGTGTCGACGCAGGGCGGACTGTGCTGGGCCCACGGTGGTGGCAACCGATGCAAGCTGGAGGGATGCACGCGCCGCTCGTACCAAAAGTACGGCTACTACTGCGTCGACCACGTGTCACTGAACAAGGGCGAGGAGGCATGAAGCGAGGAGTGAGGTTTTCGGTCGTGTACAATAGTCAGATCGGATGTAGGATAGCCATTATTGAGCATACCATTTGCCCGGCTTCAACGTGTAATACAATAAAAATTACTGCTACCTGTACTACTAGTACATGTACAAGATTGTCAATCTTGTCAAGAGCGGCGTCTTCATTTCGTAGTTTTCATGGCCCTGCATAAATAGCTACACCTGGACTCGTTCTGGTATTGCTCAGTCCATCACTATTTTTGTAGGGCTCGACTGCGGCTGATTGCCAACAGGTCAAGATGATGGTCTTGGACAGTGTGTCTGAGAAGCTACGCTCGAAGCATGTGCGAACGCTGGAACTGCTCCAGAAGACGCTCGACGAGAATGTCGAGCTACGAGAACGGGTATCAAAGCTGCAAAAGGTGCGCTGTGTTAGCTTGCGGTTGCCTTGAGTCTCGCGTGGTCTGCGCTAACTTCGTTCAATTGATTGATCAGGGCACGCTCCTTCTCGGGCAAGGGCTACCACGAACGTCGAACCCCTCTTCGGAACTAGAGGACGGAGTCGAGCGTCTGAAGGAAGAGCACGCTCGCAAGCTGAAGGAGGTGGAAGAGGCCGCTAGTGCGAAGCTTATACAACAGACCCGAGCTGCGGAGGAATTCGCGGCTGCGAACAGCAAACTGAAGAACGACATGATCACGATGGATGTTGCCTTACGTGATGCACGTGGCAGGCTCAAACAGGAGCGCCAAACCTGGAATGGGGAGCGAGCACAGCTTGAAGCGGCTATAACTGAGGCGACCAAGACTCTGCCACCTGCAAGTCCGACTCGGGCCAAACAGAAGCAGCCGCAAACCGAAGCACTAGTCGAAGAAGAAAAGTCAAACCAACGTCTAGAAGAGGAGCTTGAATTGAGCCGGCAGGCTTGTGCGAGTGTGGACGATGCTCGCCGGTCAGCGGAGGCTCAACTTATCGACGTGAAAATGGATTTTGCGCGAGCAACAAGTGAAGCTGCTGCCCAACGCGAACAAATAACAGCGCTGCAAGCACAACTTGCTGCAACCCAAGAACGACAAAAGTCGCTGTCCGAAGAGCTGAAAACGGTACGCGAGCGCAGTCGAAATTTGGAAACCAAGTCGCCGAAAGAGCGACCATCGTCAACGGCATCAGCGAAGTTACTGCTCCAACAAAAGACGCTTCTCGCTCAGCTACAGGATTCAGAAGAGCGCTATGCCAAGCTCGACATGGATCATCGAAGTTTGCAGTCCCAGACTGCAAGGTTACAACAACAACTCGCCAACGAAATTGCTCAACGCAGGGCAGACGCCGCTGACGCAGGCATTTTCGCGATCCACGTCGAGCTGAAACGCGAAAACTTTCAGTTGCGTGCACAAGTTGAAGAGCTCAAGGCGTTGCAAAAGCGCTTCCTGACATCTGCGAAAAAGAAAACCATGAGCTTCCCTTCCCTCTAACAAGCAAGCAAAGGTTTCCCAAGCCACGAGTTAAACTCTTGGTTGTTCTATTGTCTTGTCCCCCCCCTTCACTCACACAACATTGCCATGCACCTTGACAAACCAATTTCATTAAGCCTCGAGGGATCCGTACGTGTGTCCAGCCGGATCAATGCGTCGCCGAGTTTCAGCGTCAGAGAGCGGCTGATACTCGGTCATGAACTCACGCCGCACACGGTCGCGGTCATTGGCATTGGGCGTTCGACGAGCAATCTCTGCAGCTTTCATTGCGTTGCGCGTGATCAACGGCGAACGTGAGAACGCAGACGCAGTGAGCGCCTCCGGCGTACGAATCGGTGTCAACGCTTCCTCCAGCGGCTCTAAGTACACGAAACCCGGTAGACGAATCGTGCCGTTGTACACTGCCGTGCCCAGTAACAACGTGAGCATACCGACCAGCTGCAGCCAGCTCCAAATGGTCCAGCGCTCACCGAATTGGCCTTGCGTGAAGAAGTAGAAGAGCATCAAATCTGCCCCCCAGACCGTGATCGGACGGAAATTGTCCAGAATCGCGTGCCAGATGGAGTTCAGCAGGTACGTGACCGACACGGCGAACACGTTGTATCCGAGAATGACCAACAGGTAGACGAGCACGACCACCTGAGCCAGGCCACTGTTCATGAGCATCTGATACGCGTCGTCGAATCTTTCGTTCGAGCCCAAATCGTTGCCCGGAACAAAGTACGCAACCGGATAAACGATGAAAGTCGTCAGCACCAGGCCCCAGATGCCCTCCATGCCTACGACCACAAGGGGGGGCGCGCTGTCACCTTCTGCCATGAGTTTCTCTTCGAAAACGTATTGCACGGCTTGGATGGCACAGCTCAACACGACCATAAACACGCCGAACGCCGGGTGCTGGTTGGTGGCATTGTTGTCCTGGCTGCCAGAGTCTGCGAGACTAGTAGCACCCACCATCAACGCTGCCAGCATGTTGAAGCCAATGCCGATCCACATGTAACTGCGAAGTCGGTCCTTGAGCACGAACACCTTGAGCAGCGCCACAAAGATGATGACCGTGCACTTCATCAGCTGGAAAACGCTGACGGTGACGTAAAGAAGACCCAGATTGGCAACGAAAGTTGCCATCAGGTCAAACGCCGCCGGGAATGCCAGCAAGAAATACATTTTGCGTGGGATACGGTAGCGGTATTTCACTATTGGCAATTGACAACAAGAGTTTAGGTTCGGATTGGATGCCGGAGAGAAAAATGGGTTAGATACTTTTGCCACTTACTGCCGTTGCGGTTGTTGCGGCGCCACTGCCGCTCCACATGATAATGGTAGGCCCAGTGGATGGGCAGCGCGAACACCATGGCCAGGAACATGAGCCACGTCTGGAAGATGGGCTTCTCGAACTTCTTCACCTCTCCATCAAGACCAACCGAGTCCACGCCGTACAAGATCTGGCAAAAGGCATCAAGGATGATTGTCCGTTTAGGCAAGTGCTAAAGCGACAGTGCTTTCATTTCTTCCTCTAAACGCACCTTGCCAGTTCTGGGTTTAGGTAGTCGTGAAGGTGGCAAAATGGCAACACAAATCAGTCAGTTAGTGGCAAAAAGTGGAAATGAAGATGCTGCAACGACGTACAGGGTGGTGCCCGTGCCGGTGATGAGGCCCATGCCGAAGACCAGCGCCTCTCTCGTGCCGCACGACATGACTGCTGCGAAATCGGCTCCTCGAAGAGTGCACTCGGTTTGCGTCTCAGCCGGTTAGATGGGTTGTGAGGGCAAGAAACAGAAAGCAGGAAAAAGATACCTGCAGAAGATCCCTTCGATTTTGGCCCAATCGCAAGTCGATCCATACAAAACCCAAGTGAAAAAGGGAATCAGGCGATCGAAATGTGACGTGCGAGGAGGGAGCGTCAGCAAGTGCTGTACGTCGCCGAACAAATGACTGGCGGGGACCGCTGCACCGGCTGACAGGGCCCTTCCACTTGCTCACTACTGCATTGGATTTCAGTGCGTGAGAAGCATGTCAACCTCTAGATTTTGATCTGATTAGCGCTACAAGTTGAAGTTGCCTTTTTTGTCAACCGGCTCGATGGCTTCTATAGGTTTTGCAGTGAGGCCTCGCAGTGTCGAGGCGTAGATCTGTCCCGAGAGATCGCCCGTAAGCCTTTTCCAGAGCTCCTTGACTGCAGCTTCCGAGGCGGCGGAGCAACTCTCGATCTCGCTGCTGCTTTGGCTTTGGAGAGTGGTCACGAACTTCTTCCGCTCCGCTTGGTACTTGAATCGTGCTAGCGACGCCGTTTCTCGCGTGACGCCGCACCGTTCGTACATCGCCGTCTCGAGCACTGCCAACCTTCGGGCAGTTGCTGCGTCAATGAAAGCGCCGGGTTTCGGGGTGATGGCCGAGTCGAAAGTTGTTCCTGCGTCTCCGTTGTCACTGGTTGCGACAGAAGAGTTCGACGCTCGACTTGCAGACCGCGACGACTTGGGTGGCAAAGATCCAACACCGGAATTCACCTGACCACTGTTGCTGCTTGATGGCAAATTACTGTCGGTTTTGGATGCAACGCCGGACCAATCCAGCTTGCGGAAGACCACCTTGTACGGCTTGCGCTTGAGAAAGTGTTTTGGGGGCGTCCCCGGGGAGTTTGCTTTCGCCTCGACTGTTTCTTCTTCCTTCGATGGCGAGCTTTGCGCCGGCCTGCTGTCTCTCTGCTGCCGCTTTGGTGCGGAAAAGCGTCGACTAGGCTGGACCTGACGCTCGGTTTTCGGCGAGTCCACGTTTTCACTCGCGTCTGACGAAGCTACAGAAGACGGAGAGGACGGCGGAGACAGTGCTTCGGCGCGAGATATTCGCCCAACTGGACTCGCCAACGCATCTTTGAGCGACAGAAGCGGAGACTTCAGCTTCTCGGACTTGCCTGCTGCTTCTTGCTGTGCTCGCTTCTGCTGGAAAGACTTGCCTGCCAATTTTCGCTTAGGAACTGCGGCAATTGGCGCCTTCTTAACTCGGCGGGCGACCGGTTGCTTCCGTTCTTGCTGTACCTGGGTCTCGTCGCTCGCATTCTTTAAACTTGCCGTATTCACGTACGGAACCATCATAACGCTGTCCGAACTTGTTTGTCGCATCAAGTAGCAAACACTAACGCGAAGATCACCACGTGCTGTGTGCCCTGGGTAAGCCTTTTCCATGGGGAACCATCGACATAAAGCATATCCAGTCGCTAGTGGTGTCTCGAGTAGTGACAGCGGGATTCCAACGACGCCCAAAGTGTTCGTGTTGCCTCCGCCGTTATCCCCAGTGGCCCTCACGATAACAGTAGCGCTCAATTCATCAATGACACTTTCAGGCGAAGCGAGTCCATGCCGCACGCCGTTGTTCAGATCTAACGAAAACCGCAAAGAGCAGTCCTGCAGCGGAATTTCCGTGCTGTTCTCTTGTAAACTCGAAACAAACTGCCAAGTCGGCACAACCCGAGCAACCACCGCAGATTGTCGCTTTAGTAGCAGCTCCGTCTCGATGTATTTCCCATCCAAAGCTCCTATAGATGCGGCACCCAACGCTAGGGCACGAGCAGCAACCAGTTCGATCACGATTTCATATGGAGGAAGCGTGGCTCTAGGATGCGGATCTACCGGAATGATGGCGACAGCCGCTGGAAGAGTCTCGGTTATAGCTTTCAGAGGCGCAACAGGTTTCTCAATTTCCAACGGGATCAGCACAGAAGTAGAGGAGAGCTCGTTCTCGATAACTGCATCTTGTATCCGTGCGGAATGTCGTCGACGACGAATGAAGCTCTGAATCACGTGTGCTGACTGATGCCGCTTGGCTATAGCCGCCTCTCGAGCAACAGCCAAACGTTTTTGCTCGTTGGCAAAACTTTGAGACTCGTTACCTTTACCAGCCGTGGTGTGATCCTTCTCTTCGCGGCTCACAAGATGCTTATGCTCTCCAAGTCTCAGTCGTTCCCGACCAACCGTGGCGCCTACAGTCAGCAAAAAGTGCTGTAGATGCACCCGCAACAGTTGCCGCTGCGTGGTCTGCGCTCTCCCTGCATGCCGAGCGTCGAACTCCTTCCGCTTTCGCGCCTTGAACGCCTCGTACGTCTCGTCAGCTACGTTCTTAGCCATGAGCGCCTCGTGCAGCAGCCATGCTACGACCCTTCAGGGAACATGGCTACACCACCAACCGTTACAAGCACTTCAACTTGCTCACCTAAAGTCTATTGTCGCTGTACTTCCTACCCGCACACGTGTCCTACGATGGATGCTTTTATCATTCGTGTGTGTGCTCCTTGCGTTCAACGTCCTGCTGTTGGCCCAAAATCGTAGGTGAAATGAGTGTGTCGGATCTGAGACGTCATCTTCTTTTTCAGAGAGACCAGGTACTCCACGCCTGGTAGGTGGTGGAGTGTGCCATGGAACACCGCTGTGATGAACAGTGATCATGTACCTCTGAGGTGCAATCAACTCCAGACCGCTCAGCGCTAGCTCTTAATGAGTTAGAAGATGCTCAGTGCGATGTAAGCTTAGAGCAAGCCCATGTTCGCCACGAAAGCCGACACCAGGTCGACCGCAGCCGGGAACGCCAGCAGAAAGCACGTCTCAGTTGGGATCCATGTAGAATGGCAACTCGTTGCTCCAGACGTACACAAATGAGGACGATGTATCCCCATGATCTACTGGTAGCAAGCACACACCAACGACAACATTCAGTTCCACCCCATATCATCTCAGCCCTGTCAGAACACACTTTCGCCGTCCTACTTCAAACCAAGCGAAACAATTGTCAGGATACAATATGAGAGCAAATCCAGCACTAAGATGTCGATAATTGCCAACGTACATGTACAGATGGATATCCGCCCAAAGGGCAAGATCACGCACGTCGTCGGATTACGGTAGTGTATCGTAATGATGTCGCCAATCCGCGTTCTCCACACAAAGTGCACCATGCACCAGCCTCGGGGTCATGCAGCCGACGGCGTGGCCTTCTCGGCCTACAGCGCCGACTCCGAGGACTATTTCGCCTTCCTACCCAGTGACGAGTCCATGAGCGACGCTGAGGACGCTCCAGCGTCGCCCGCAGAGGCTAAAAGCCGCGACCCGGTGGACGAATTGGCCTCCGTGTTCGCGTCCTCGAGCTCCATCGGGAGGAAGATTTTGACGCCCATCGGCAGCTTAAACGGCAGTAAATCAACGCGCCAAGAGGCTAAAAAGACTCGAAAAGAGGCTAAAGCTCCGGCTCCCGGGGTGTTCGACCTCGGAGGCGGCGAAGCGCTGAGAGTCTCCGCTCGAGCTCTAGAGCAGCACACGGCGCGGAGGACGCAGCTGCAAGAGGCGCTGGACGCTGCTACAGACGGTGGCATGAGTGATAAAGACTATGGAGAAGCCCCGTTCCGGTTCGGGACGCAGCACAAGCGAGCGGTGACGTTCGCGGACGAGCTGGAAGTGTCGAGTGCATCGCCGGCTCCGGTGGTCGAACGGGTGGAAGGTCATGCGCCGGGGGAAAAGAACTTGGGCAGACGACGACCTGCTGCAATGAGCGAGGGGGAGGACGACGAGTCTGGTGAAGATGGTGAAGAGGACGAGACCGTCGAGCCGGACCCGCTGTATGATGAGCAGCTCGACGACGCAGACGAGCACTGGGTGCAGACAAACTTGCGTAAGTTTGGCGTGAACTTGACGGCGAAGAGTTTAAAAGGACAAGTGGCCGGTGGCAGGTGTGCTTACTGGAGGTTGTTGCGTTTTGTGCAGGTGGGGCTCGTGCTGCAAAGGCCGAGACGGATGCTACGCTTTGCTGTCCCTGTTGTTTCGTGACGGTGTGCATGGTTTGTGAAAGGTAGGCGTTGTTGCTGTAGGTTGGCGCTTCTACCGTGACAATGCTAATTGTCCTTGTTGCAGGCACGCGACATACACAAACCAGTATCGAGCGGCTTCAGCGATCAACTGCCGCGTCAAGAGAGATGAAATTCTCACGTACACGTCGACCGAAGGCAGTCGCGTTCCAGCATCGCTACCGTTCCACAAGCGACAGAATCTGGCTGCAGGTAACAAGGCAAGCACGACCAGCCAGCAGATTGCTCGGCTGCTGCAAGAAGACGAGTTCTACCCGGTGGCATGCTCGGACTGCGGCACGATGGTGGGCGTCTTCGACCGCGACCAGCAATACCACTTCTTCAACGCCTTACCCAGCAATTGCTAGGTAGCATTTGCTCGGGCCTTTCCTTGATGACGGGCAGAAAGCTCATCTTGCGCCTTCGAATGCCTCACAATTATGCTAGTATATAATTACAAGAGGAGCTTGCCTCTGAGTATTGTGTTCGGCCTAGCTGTCGCCATGTTAGAATGGCACCGATGCTCATAAGTCAGCGCTCGCACCGTTTTCGACTTTTGCTTGGATCACTGTACATTTGACGCACGCACTACTCGTGGGCGCTGATTGTTTTACTTTGCACACACACTAGTTAGCGCGGTCGCTGCCTGCCAGGTTCCCTCGAGGGATCCTTCAGAGTCGCTTGACTCGCGCTGCTTCGCTATTATTTTTTGCTTTCTCGTTGGGTTTCCGGGTTTTCCACACTGCGATGTCCTGCGTGGACTTCACGCCACGGGACCAGTTGCTCGTTTCACCTAAGCAAGAGCAATGCCCACGTTCTGGACCTTCTCGTTTAACTCGGAGACGAGTGCCTCGAGCTGAAGTGTAGCTTGAGAGCGGTCACGCACCTGGCGGACAGCGGCTGCGAGCTTTGCCTGCAGCTCACGCAACTCCTCCAGAGCTGATGCTGGCGTGACCGTAGTGCTTGATGCTGCCATTATTTTGCGTAGTTGCTCGCAAACCTCTTCACTCGTTGGTCGCTCACCAGGATCAATTGACGTCATGCGCAACACCAGATCCATTTCCATAGGGAAGTGCTGTCGAGCCTTCTGAGGCACAACGCCATGGCGCACACCCGTCAGCACCTGTGACCGCTCCATCATCGTGCTGAACGGGCAGCACAACTCCAGTAAAATCACGCCAAGCGCAAAAATGTCCGACTTGATCGAGTACTTGGCGCTTTTGAGACGAGTCGCGGCGTTCTTCAGCAAGTTGCTACTGCTGAAGCGGTATCCCAGCTGCTCAGGAGACGCGTACGTGAAAGTGCCGAGCGCCGTCGTGTGGTCACCGTCGCTGAGTCCCAGCTCCTGTAGACGCTCACGAGGGGATACAGATCCATCAGACGAGCTGTCCACAAAAACAGACTTGGACAGTCCGAAATCGCCAATCTTCGCTAGGTCACCGTGGATAAAGATGTTGTCCGGCTTCAAGTCCCGGTGGATCACACCGTAGGAATGCATGTGGGCAACGCCCTGGACAGCACCTATGAACAGCTTCAGTCCTTCCTGGTGAATCTCAGACGTGTTAGACCACGCTGATCGCTCTTCCAGAGACGATCGGAGCCATGCACCCAGGTTCGAGTGTGTTTCTTCGCCAAATTGCTGTCGCTCTTGCTGCGGCGCCTTCAACTGGTCTAAAATATGATGGATTGGCTCGTGGCTGCTAGCGGCAGTTGGGGTTGAAGGCACTGAGTTCACTGCCGTACCACACAGTTCCATTTGGATGTACAGAATAACTTGCGACTTCATGGCCACCGGCTCAGCTGGAATATCACGGGGAGCCCCGCTAACCTCGCTCTTCAACTCACCTGGTTTCCCGAAAGTTGCCTCATCGTCAACGCACAAGCCCACAGAGTCCTCATCTTCACCGTCGTCCTCAAAAGTGAACCCGGGGGTAGAGTACTCGTCAAAACTAAGCGAGTTCGACGAAAATTCAAGCGAAAACGACTGATCAGCAGCCTCAGTGCTGCCCATGCGTAACTCAGCCTCCTCGTCCAGCAGTTCCAGTTGCTGGCGCTGAAGGTCTTGAGGACCACAGTCACTCTCCATTGATGAAACATCCGAGCCACGAACGCTTTCTGTCGACGAACTTTTGTGAGGAACACAGGCGTCCACTTCGGTCCATGCTGTATGGTAGCGCACCACGTTAGAATGCGGCGCCATGGACGCCATCAAGCGGACTTCACGCAATGCTTGGCTTTCCGCGCGCTTAGCATCGAGCTCGGTGGCGCGAGGGAGAACTACCTTCTTGATAGCGTAGTAGCACCCATCGACCTTGCTGCGCACCTTGAACACGGAGCCTTGGCCACCCTCACCAAGAGAGCCTACGACCTCGAAATCCTGCTCAAAGCGCGAATTCGAACTGCATGTGTCATCATCACCAGAGGTTAGGATGGATGTAGTGGCGGTAGGCTTCACCTCCGACGACGAAGTTACGATTGGCGGCAATGCTGCTGCCGCTGCCTTTGCCGACATGGTAGCTGGCATAGAAACTGTGCGCTTGAACGAAGTATTCTCCTGCTGCTCTTGGGTTTCATCCGTCGTGGCCTCTGTAGCCAACGCTGGGGTCTCCAATCTCAACGATTCTAAGAACGCCGCGCGCTTCTTCTGTTCATCCTGCTGCTGTTTCTGCTGGGCCGACTCCTTCGCATCTCGCTGCTTAAAGAACGTCGGGAAGCGGCTACCCTGCGAGCCAAGCCAGTCCGTCGTCTTCTTCTGGGGCGTAAAGAACGCCGACGGGTAGAACGACGACATGGACGAAAGCGTCGCGCTGCTCTGCGTGCGGATGGGCACACGGCGCACCGGCGCTGGGGGCGGCGACGGCATCGAAGTCCTCGCTGCTCCCGCTACCGCCGCCGCCAACGCATCGTTCTCTTCTGTGCCTGTTTGGAAGTACCCAATGAACGGGTTCGTCTTGTCGACTGAGGTGCCTCGCTTGATCGGGTGCAGTTCGTCCCCGCTCTGCGCCGCCTCGGACGCCTTCCTGGCCACGCCGCCCGCGCGTGCTGCAGCGGCCTTGGTCGCCAGCGCCGCCTGGTCACTGCCCAAGTCTGCGAACGCGGTGGGCGACGAAGCCACACGCGGCATGGCAGCCGTGGCAGTGGCCAGGGACGCGGGCGAGCCGCTCGCGGCCTCGTCGAACGCGTCGCTACCGGCGCTCACCGGGGAGCCAGGCGAGGGCAAGCGCCCGCCGATCTGGGAGGCCGTGGCCGCGCGCCGCACGCTGGGCAGCCCGCTGACCCCATTTTTGGCGAGGCCGAAGGCGAAGGAGCTTTGCATGGACGAAATTCCGGGCGTCTGCGCTGGTCTGGTGAGTTCGCCACGGTGGCGCTTGTCAGCGTTACGAAGACGGCGCAATCACGCGCGTTCGGTCGGCGGGGACCCGTTGCCAGCCTTTGCACGCGCGCGAGAGAGGAAGCGGACTGTCGAGCCGACCAATGGACGGACGGACACTAGGCGGGTCTGGCCGGCCAGCCCCCTCGCTCGTTGCCTGCCGTCGGCCGCCACGCACTCGCTCGCTACCGCCTCTCGCTCTGCTCTTCCTCGCGGTGTCCCGATCGCGAGGACTCTTGCTGCACAGCGCAGGGAGTGCGGACAAGCTGGCGGGCTTGAGAGGCTGGTGTTGCTCCTGCCAATACAATAGCGAAGTGACGGAGAGAGTGCATGTAGGCGGGCCAAAACCTCCGCAAATGCATACCCGTCGTCGCATAGCAGCTCTCACAGGAATCGACGTCATTCACCCATCTTCTCGAAACGTCGACGTTGAAGCAAAACGAGGGCTTAAAGAAGTGCGAGCCTGCCATCGTAGGCGCAGGATGCATGGGCGAATGACTGCTATGGGTGTGCATGTATACTTCAGCGCGCAAAGCTGAGTTTGGGATTGGATTGACGGGAGAAAGTTGCTGGTTGTGAGGTATTCACGTGGAAAACGCTATTCGACCTCATTTGATTGGCTGAAATGCTGCTCTTTTTTCTTCACCTGCCTCGTTTAAGGACCCAAGTGAGTTTGCTCAGACTCGGAAATGCCTCTGTAAACTCCTGGAGTACAATAGTCCTTGTGCGCGTAAAGTGCGCAAGATGTGATCGAAAACTCTGCCGGCACCCTTCATGCTACGCGCGTAATGATCAGACTGTGATCGACAGTATACACGCTTTGCATCGAGCCCATGTCTACTGACGCCGCTCCATGAGGCTCCTACTCATCGTGCCTTGAGGCTCGTAAAACTTCATCAGCAACCTTTCTTTAGCGGACGAAGATCATGGGTATTCACAATTAATCGTTGCCTGGCATGGACGGACAACCATGAAGAGCGGTTTCCTATACTAGTAATAACAACTGCAAAGTTGAGGTGTTATGCTCCTTTTTATTCTCTTTTTGCCTCAAACTGTTTGGCAAGTGCATAAACACGCCAGATGCACGTTTTGGAAATGGGCACTGCCCATTTCCAAACAGGAAAGATGCAAGCGGTTTGCTTCACCACCCTAGCACATGACTTGAAAGTCTCGAGAGCATTCCTGCAAACTGATTCAGAGCTACAGTAGCATACGAAAGGCATATGAAATTGCAGGCTTGCTGTAGTTGTCGCTCCAACGTTGACGCCGCCAACTGAGTTTGAATCTTTGTTGTTGCCTTAAAGCCTACAAGTCGTGCAGACGTAAGTCCTTAGTGCTGCACCAGTACTAAGCATGACAAAAGTGAAGAAGAGAGAAACAACAGCGCTGGTCGTGAGTCTTTCCTGCAGCTTGTCCTCATGCGAGCCGGGTCATTTTACGTTGTCCAACGCAGTGGAAATATCGCTATCGTATTGACTCCAAGTTTTTCGGCGTCTCCTCGTTACTGGCGGCAAGAGCAATGGCATTGGGAGTCCCAAGTAATAGCAATCTCACTGATTTTCGAGTCCGACGAAAAACTTCCATCGCATAGTTCGCACGATGCTTTTTTTGTCGTCGCGGAGCGATGACACTACCCACACCCGCGCATCGAGCGCGTGGGTGAAGTCGAGTTGCGGTGCCCGTGTATTCGAGCTAGGAGGCACCCAAGTTTATCAACCGGTGCCATTTCGCTCCAAATTGGGTAGTTTGGCCCAATCGCCACGCATACAAACCCCAAGGATATTCAAAGCGTGTCTTTGCTGGCGCAGGAAAGGCCCCCAGTCCATGCCTGGGCGCCACGTGGGTGGTGCTGGCTTGCCCAGCTGGAGCTTCCACTGCTGTTGCATGCTCGACCTGGCAAGCCGCAGGCGATGCTCCAAAAATTGACGCAAATCCGGAGGAACGGAGACTCCATTGGAGGTCTACAAGCAGCACGGTGCTGCTACTGGCAGCACCACGCCGAGCTTTACATTCGCCAGCGCGTGCCGGCGCGTGCGTGGCAGCAATTCTCGCCATTGGCACGCGCGTGCCACGCTCATTGCGGCGGCGATGAAAGCCAACGGGCCTTGCCACGTCACGGCCGTGGTCGAGCCTCACCAAAGTCAACAACAAATTGTTGTCAGAGCGGTGTCCGTCCAGCTAAGTTTCGCTCGTCCTCCCTCCAAACAGCGCCACTATCGCAGCGGAGACCGTCGCGATAACAGTCGCTCGTTGAAGTTTCGCATGCGACATGCGTAACGGTTGCACTTTGTTATCAGAAAAAGTGGTGTTTAACCACACCAATTGGTGTGAGTTTACACAAAACGATCTTCGAGCGTAGGGGTCCATTAGCGATGGCGAGCAGGTCCGGAGACCACCCCCAAGTGCGGCTCGAGGAGTACGCGTCGTCGGGGATGGTCGCGGAGTCCGAGGATGTGGGCGACGCCCTCTCCCGCATCAAGGTGCGTCCCACGCACTCGCGCAAGGGCGGCGGAGGCGACCACGGCGCCGCCCGCGTTGCGCACAGCGCCAGCGCCTCCCACCGCCAGAACGACCGCTACATGGAGGCCTTCGACGCGGCGTTCGAGGAACTTTCAGCAGCGGAGGCGGCGCGAACAGGCATCGAGAGACGTGGCGTCGGAGAAGCCTCGCTCGAGCCGCCGGGCGGTTCGTCTGCGGGGAAAATGACGCGGATTGCGGCCAAACAGGTGTCACCGACAGCTGATCCGGCTACAGAGCTCGTGGGCTCGTGGATACGGGGGCCGCGTGTGCCGGAAGGCGAGCCACACGCCGTCTCGGCGCAGCCGCTCATGTGCATGAGCATGAGCGCCGATGAGCGCGAGGTGGTCGTGGGCAGCAGCGACCATGCCTTGTACGTGCTTCCAGTGGGCAACGGCTCTTCGTCCTCAGGTAGACCATCACGTGGGGCTAGCACCAGTCGCCCGAGGACGCTTTACACAAAGAAATTCGGCCATACCGAGTGGGTGACATGCGTCACGCACTTGCCGGATCGACGGATCGTCAGCGGCGGCATGGACAGCAAATTGTGTTTGTGGGACGCTACGGGCGTCAAGTGCGAGGACCTGTTGGGACATAGCGGATCGGTGTCATGCGTGCTAGCTCTGAATGACGAGATGGTTGTGAGCGCTGGGTATGACAAGATGCTGCGTCTTTGGAACGTCAGCCGGCGAGCGTCCAGTCGCCAACGCGAAGTTAGTGTTGTGAAGGCTGGCACGGCACCGATACTGGACGTGGCGTTGCTTTTTGGGGGACAACGGGCAGTATGCGGTGATCGTGATGGAGGCGTGCAGCTGATCGACCTGCAGGCGAGCAAAGTGCTCTGTAAGCACGCGAATGCCCATCGAGGACATGCAACTAGCGTACTGGGTAGCCAAAGCGAGGAGTCAGCGGACTGCTGTTTCTTTTCCGGAGGCCAGGATGGTGCCGTGAAGGTTTGGGATTCTAGGCGAAAAGAAGCGATGTTTTCGCTGGAGCTTCACATCGACCCACGCAGTGGTAAGGCTGGTGCGGTGGGCTTTCTTCGTGAGCCAGCGGACGACCCGAATGTGCTTATAACAGCCGGAGCCGATGGAGTCATCAATGTGCTAGACAAGAGGCAATCCTACGGCGTTCTCCACAGCTTCACGGAGCACTTGGACTTCATTTATTCGCTGCACCTTCGCAGTCAATTGTGCTTCAGCGGCGCTGGGAATGGCATGCTTCATGTGCACAATTGGAAGACGGGTAAACTTTTGTACGGACTTGGAGCAAACCAGGCAGCAGTTAGAGCGATAGCAGCGTCAGGGAACCAACTTGTCGCTGCAGGAGACGATGGTGGTGTCATTATGTATGACATGAAGTGAAAGGGTGCTGCTGCATCAATATACATGACACTACATTTCCCGACTTATCCTGGGTTGCATTCGTTGCATTCGTTTGGTGTGATGGGTTCTGCAAGATTGGCTTTAGCGGATCAACCGAGGTGTTGCCGATGTGCACCCTCGAGAGCCATTATCGTATGTGAAACGGAAGGCACCTCCATCAAGTCACGAACAAGGTACACACCTTGGTGATATGCACCCTCGAGAGCCATTCTCTTATGTGAAACGGAAGCCACCTCCATCAAGTCACACCACCAGTTGTTTTAGTGCTGCCATAAGAACCGCTTTGCCAAATGACGACTCGGCACCGCATGCATGGACCAGCAAAATGGCTCTCCCAGATGTCCTTATTCATCTCCGAGTCATGGTTGAAGTGATGGCTCAAAAAAAAAAAATGATGGCTCAGAGTACAGGCATTTGTGTACTGGAGGGAGGAATCGAGACGTCATTTCCAAATTCACCACCACGAAAGCTCGAACTGCTTTAACCTCGAAGATCAGCAACTGGACGAAGGTGACACGAAACGATGCTGCAGCGCACCATTGTTTCATGCTTGCTGGGCCTGCTACTTTGTGTCCTGAGCCAAATCTCAGCGGCATACAACATCGGCATCGGCAAAAGCGACATCACGGGTCCCGCCGCCGACGTCATTATGATGGGGTTCGCCGACTCGACCGAAAGCAGTGCTGGGATCCTTGGTCGACTGTATGCCAGAGCTTTTCTCATTGAAGACCCAGATGCCAGCAAGCGCATCATGTTCGTTCACTGTGATCTGATGGGTGTCATGCAACTCGTGCACCAAGAAGTCCTCGCGGAGCTCGCTGCCAAATACAACGGAGTCTACACGGAGCAAAACGTCATTCTTCACGCGTCACACACGCACGCTAGCCCAGGAGGCACAGCCGGGTACTTCTTGTACGACGTTTCCATCCTCGGATTCGTCAGAGAAAACTTCAACAAGATCGTCAGCGGAATCGTGGACGCAATTGACGCGGCGCACAACTCGGTGGAGAGCGGAAGCATTCGCTGGAACAAGGGTGAGGTAGCCAAAGGAGGCAACAATCGTTCGCCCAACGCCTACCTGGCAAACCCAGCGCCTGAACGTGCGCTTTACAACGGTAATATCGATACAACGATGCGTGCACTTCACTTCATCAACAGCTCCGGCAAGCTTCGAGGTGTGCTGGCATTCTACCCTGTGCACCCAACGAGCCTCACTGCGAAAAACCGCATGGTCAGTGGAGACAACAAAGGATACGCTGAGTTTTTGCTGGAGGACGAGCTGGACAATGTCACCGTTGCTATTGGCATTGCGAACGCGGGCGATGTGAGTCCGAATCGAATAGACAACGGTGATGGCACATTCAGAGGCGAGGGCAACACCACCATCGAGTCCGCCGAAATCATGGGCAAGCGGCAGTACGACACGCTCTCGGCACTCATCAGCGGAGACTCGGAGCTCATCCAGGGCTCCGTGGTCGCCAACCTCTCCTACGTCAACTTCTCCAACGTCACACTGAACGGCGTCGAAGCCACCACCGATAACCCGTATGCCGATCGAACTTGTCCTGCCGTCGTGGGGCAGAACTTCGCCGCCGGCACTGAGGACGGCCGTGGCCCCAGTATGTTCACTGAAGGCAACTTGAAGGGGAGCGCGCTGTTCAAAGCGATCGGCGCCGTCATTAAGCCAACGCCGCAGTGGGTCCAAAACTGCCAGCACACCAACAAGGCGCCACTTTTTGCTGCTGGCCTCATGGAGCCCGTGCCCTGGGTGCCCAGCATCCTGCCCGTGCAGATCGTCAAGA